>CM067066.1:31267179-31564679 GCA_033980235.1 Diadema setosum | reverse complement strand
AGTGTTCACATGGTAATGTTCTGTGTCACACTGCGAATTGGTGATTCGCAATGTGTTCACACGGTTAAAACGCTCGAATTTAACAGTGTTAGGAGATTTCACACTGTGTCACACTGTGTTTACACTGTGTTTTCTCACACTGTGTCACACTGTGTTTACACTGTGTTTTCTCACACTGTGTCACACTGTGTTTACACTGTGTTTTCTCACACTGTGTCACACTGTGTTTACACTGTGTTTTCTCACACTGTGTCACACTGTGTTTACACTGTGTTTTCTCACACTGTGTCACACTGTGTTTACACTGTGTTTTCTCACACTGTGGGACCCTGTGTTCTTTCCAGCAGGGACATTACTGTTATTATTAGAAATATAACGATTGATGTGAGATTAATATATTGATTTGTAGGAAGGAATGTTATATTCGTATCTCTCCTTTTGTTTTCAACTTGTCCTATTGTAGGTGTACCTGGTACTCCATGGTAAAGGAGACAAGACGGACACCAGGATGAAGACGGGCACCACCTCTACGGGGATGCGGCAGCGGACATGGGACGCCACCAACTCTCTTTCCTCGCAGGGCCTCATGGTCAAACAGGAGGAGAAGCCGCTTAACCAAGTAGATATTCAGGTAAGCCACTCTTTTTTGGTTAGGGGAAGTCCCTTGCTGTATTTCCGAAGGGCTCTTTTTTTTTTCATCTTGATACACAGATCATCATGAGATTAGAATGAAACATTTCGTCGAGGCAGAATAGAAAAGGTTTTCTTGTTTTCAACCTGATAGTCAGGCTGTGGAGGGGGTGGGGGAGACGCAGGCCGGTTTCTCCAAACTGGAAAAGAAATCCCTCAACGAAAAATACATACACATTATGGGGAGCCTCCCCTCGCGACTTAGATTTGATGAAGAAACAATACAGTGTATTTTCATTTTAGAGGATTTTTTTTCCCACCATTATTTGCGTGTTACCCAGATCACGGAGTGGGTGACCTAATATGGGCCGGATTCAACACGGCGGTAGAGAATCAGGTTAACTAGGTGACATATTTCAGGTTAGCCGCTTTCCTCAAGTTATTTTTTCCACTTTTATTACTAATTGCTACCTTCATACCCAAACCATGTCTATGACGTAAAAGATAAGAGAAGTCCAATTTTATGTACTTAGAAGTTAATCCTGTAAGCAACTATTCATGGTCGGGATTTAAAGCATGGAATGTCCATGACTTTATTTCTTCTTTTTCTTTTTTCGCCTCCATTTCCACGCCATATTGGTAAAAAAAAGCATGATCTGATTTTGGCAAGCAGATAGAGAAATGGCGCAGCTAAGACCATGTAGGTAAAAAAAAAAGGATGATATATTTTTAGCAAAATTCCGGGAAGGTCTCTTCACATTTTAGACGACCACTATTAGCCTTGGCTTCTAGTATAGGCCACTGAGAAATAAGGGCAACAGCAACATGATAGATATAGATTCATCAAATGCTAAGAATCGTCTGGCTCATCAAAGTAGAAGTATTGTATTCACACATCCCAGATTACCGCAATGTATACCCACATCACGGGATCAAATTCCTATCCTTCATGGAAATCATGTTTTGTTTTAGGGTTTTTTTTTCCACCATGATACCCAGATCTCATTGAAAAAAAAAAGAACGAAATCCGATGTCTTTTCAGAGGGGAAGAAAGTGCATAGGGACGTACTAGATTCGTAACAATACAAGTTCTGCTGCGAAGATAGCAGGGGAAAATAAACTGATGTGTGATGGTGGTGAATGTGCGTGCATTCAGCGTGCATTTCTACAAATTGTGCAGGCCCTGAGGAAATCTAGCCTACCATCATATTTCCATAACCTGTCTCTTTTCCTGAAATACATTCTAACCCTCAAAATAAATATTATCCGAAATTCATGGCCGCAAACTACAATCAAACAGTTCGTCGGGTTACTGCACTTTGAAATATCCTCGCCATGAGTATAGGAATCTATGAAAATCCTTGATGAACTATATTATGCAAGAAGACTGGTTTTATAGGTTTTCCCGCCCAATTTCTTCAGATTTGCATTCGATGTAACGATGCGGTCATTCAAGTTCGAGTGAATTTGAATGACGCCGAGATCGACATTCAAAAAGGTAACTCGTTCATTTAATGTAATTTCATCAGCAAGCGATTTCATGAGTTTCTCACACAAGGGTGTACAAAATAATGACATTCAAATTAAAAATGCAAGTGCAACGCATTCAAATTCGCATCAGCACAGCCGTGAAGAGCGTTAATGAATTCAAATTCTCGATAAGGCAAACAATTACAAAGCCTTTTTCGTTGTTGCTTTTATTCCTTGTAGTAACTTACTCAGCTATTTGAATATTATGCAAACTTGATATACCTTGAAATGTGATTTTTGACTCATACAATAAAGCTAATAACTCGTATAACCCCACTTTCAAACACATGCATTTACACTATAAATGAAATTGAAACAGCTATTTGGAACGAATTTAACCGCATCTGTCCAGCTGGCGCGAAATTGAATGCCAACTTTGAGTCGTTAAATTGAATGAATTTCTCTCAAAATTCAATGAAATAAAATCTAAAAGGAACGACATGAAATGAAATTGAATACTCAAAGAATTAACATGAACCGTGAGAGGAGAGTAGTGACCAAAATCACTTGAATTTGAACGCCTTTTCGTTAATTCGAATGCAAATCTGATGAAATTGTCCGAGAAAACCTATAATAATAACGGCATTTTATTGTTTTTCAACAAATCAATGCAATACGTACTAGTGTACTTATTTTTGTAGTTTTTGCTAGGTAGTCACTGGAATTCAAACAAACCACCCACCTAATTCCAGTCCCATAGCCACGATAGCTGTTTGATCATATTCTTCTATAGTATGTCTACCTATCTATTTATCTATCTCTTTGACCGCTTACACTATTTCATTAAACTCTTCTTCCCATCTTTACATAATACATTCGTCCATTTATCTTGCTGTCTGAAGCATCTTTTGATACTGACGCTGACCGTTACATACAAAACAGATATTTTGACTTCACAAAGAGGCAGTGTCAAGGCATTCTGTCCCGATGCCTGTATTGAAGTTTTCCTAGAAACGACAAGATGAAAATAGTGTCCTCTACGATGCCTTCGACTGTATCTGACACAAATTCCTCCCCCACCCCCTCCCCCATTTTCTTTGATGCTTTTTCTCGTCCATTCCTTTCACATTGGACACTCTTCCTGATTTCTACAAACAAAGTGTAATTCTATCATTGACGAACTCGATATGGCAAATGGGGTCAGTGGTCAAAACAGAAAATTGCCGGGGCGACTTTTGGGACGTCTAACTGCATGGGCGCCGTTCACACTCTCGGGACGGTTTGACGTATAAACACTCCATATTTTTTCTCTCTAGCTATCCGTCTTTTCGTGTTGTGTTTGTGTATTCGAAGGAGGAGGGGGGCTGTGTTGGTGGAGGGAAAGTGTATAAGAATTGGTATGGGGTTGACACAGTTTTGTATACGACATCGACTATCGCTACTGCGGTTTCTCCTCCCCCGCTAGATGTGATCACTGTAACGTAATCCGTGCCGGGCGCAATCGCGTGCGCTTCCGCTGCGCAGTCGCAGTTAGCATAAAACTGGGTTAGGCCAACACACTTTAAGCCGTAGGGGATTTTCCCTGAAGTCTTGACTCGAAAAATTTCACCAATGGCCGACAATTTACACCTCTAATGCCTACCTGTGCAAACATTCTCCCCGTCACTGAGTGACTTGTTCATGTCTGCTACAGCAGCAAAAGATGGAATAATAATAGTAGAGAGTTAACGTCATCACAAACCAACCGAATGTAGATCGAAACGTTCATATTTTGTTTTTTTTTTCTCGCGTATTTTGTTCTACTTGGACTCAAAACTTGACTCAAAGCTGAAAAAGTTTCGAACGATCAACGCAGAAGTCAGATCATTACCAGTAACGGAACATCAATATTGTGTATCGAAGACATTGATTTCGTTTACATTCAAAATTTAATGCGGCATTACGGTTATCAAGCTGAATATATCAATCATTAACGTTTTATCGATATCTTGATTTCATCTACTTAGCATTTATCTATCAATTTATATATGTATGTACGTATGTATGTATGCATTTATCTGCCTATCTTTCTCTATACCTATGTTTCTATCTTTCTTTCTGTCTGTTATTCATTTCCGTAGATTTGTTTAGTGCTCGGTATTCAACAATCAATGATAAACGCAAATCCATTTATACAGGGCGATATTATTCTGCCGCACTTATCAATTCGACCGACAACCACAAGCAAATTGACAAGTGTGCAAAAAGCTTTATGCCTCTGCTAAGAGCCTGCCTTTGAAAAAAATTTCATTTGTTTAAAATCTTTCTGAAAATCCTACTAAAAGAAAGAAAATGTCTTAGGGAACTTTCAAAGAAGGACATACATTCATGGTGATGAATTATAAAATTTCATGAAAACTTATATTTCAATACTAAGGACATTGTTCTCTTTTGTTCCTACAAAATTGCATCGTTAGTACATTATGATCGCTGATATCGCGCCACTTCTTGCTCTTCCTCCCGAATCATATCGATAATCATAATCATAATCGAGAATCATAATCGATCCAAACACAACATGAATATTCATGAGTTAAGTATTGTTGATGACCTCTCTGTGCTTTCCTTTCCCGCCAATCACACCGCAGGAGGAGCTGAAGCGGCTCTACACGCAGCTGGAGATGCTGAAGACGAGAAACATGGTGGTGGGGAACCCGCACCTGACCCGGAAGTTAACCGCCATGGCGGAAGCCGCACGGGCCACGGAACAAATGCTCTTAGACTCCAACGACTATGAGCTGAGTTGCGCTTCCAACGGAGTGGCCGAGGTCACGTACACAGTCAACAATGGCAGGACTTGTAATGCCTCTTCCAAAGGGGATTGGATATGAAACGAAATATTTTACCAATTCAAATTCAGAAAAAAAGCGAAGCAAACACGGGAAGAAAGAAAAAGAAAGTTATAACATTCAGCTGTTCACTGAAATCACTTCAACGTTTCCGGTGTTTTTACTCTTACTATTTAAAGGAGCGCGCCCCCATCTCATAGACTCCTCTGAACTGAGTGAGAGAATTCACCAGAGAACGTTATTTCATGCTGCCATTTTGGCGTAGAGCGTCTCGTTGTTGTGAGCGCCGGGACAAAATCAAAATTGACGCATGGATTGTGTTCATGCGGGCGCAAAAATCTGACAAACTCATCCGAGCGCGTACGTCTTCCTAGATCTTTAAGCGCATGAGGAGTGAGAACACATCAGGTTAACAGCAGACGACCCTCACGGACCTGCAACTGCTACCATCTTTTGGTGAAAACTCACAAAAGGAGAGCACTGTGTAATTTCCTGTGTTGTAAAATTCATGGCGCTGGTGTCTGGGATGTGTTTTTAAAATGTGTTCCCCAGTTTCGGAGATTATCAGTGCCATCAGTCCTGTTTTCATCGTCGTCAGTGTTGTGTTCACTCTACATCATCATCAGCAGCAGCAGCAGCATCAGCAACATCCTCATCTTCAACACGTCATCGAAATCATCATCGTGTCTTGGAGTTTTTTTCCCCCGATAGTTTGCGTAGTTGTCACATTCGCGTTCGATCACGTTGTTTTCGTTTTCATTGACCTCGTTTGCGGAGTGCAGATGAAGGAAGTGCAGCGACTCCCGCCCGCGTATCAGGAGATGGCGTATCGATTAGTTTCACAGATATTTTCGAGTATCGCCATCTGCTTACAAACTCCTCGTTGGTGGCGCTCTGCCCGCTGATGCTTGTTGGGAGAAGAAAAAAAAACGGACCATGTATTTTTGTGTTGTTGCCAGTCGTAATGGTGGAAGTGTGGTGTTTACACTGATTCATATCGAACTTGAAATTCTCGAGAAAATGGAAACAATTTATGTGCTTGAATAGACAGAGCAGCTCTTCTGGTTTTGCAACATGTCAGAAAGTGTCGTACCGTCTTTTCCCGTCCAGATAAATCTATTTGTAGAGTTTAATAGTTAAATACACGCAGTGATATGCTTTACATGATATTTCTACATTGTGTTTCATTCATTGATGTACAAAATGAAGGAAGTCAAACGCTTAAATAATCATCAAAAGTGGAGGTTGGAAGTGCTCCAGTGTGCAAGAATTAAATATGACTTCGAGCGGAAAGTATTAATGATCTTCGGGATGGTAATTTCATTGTGATTACAAACCTTTTGTGAAAAGATGCCGCAGCTTATCAATAAGCTCGCCGCATTTCTTTTTTTCTTACCCAAAGGACTCGCTAAAATGTAAGAAAAAAATCATGTTTAATTGAAAGAAAAGATACAATCATATATTATTCGCACGCTTCCACAGGTGCGTACTAGCGCGAGATGTCGGCAGTCCAAGTTGTGTGGTTGATACAAGTCATAATTATGTCCTTGCAGAATGAAATAGGTATAAGTATCTGCTAAATTTACAAGAATCACGACTTAATGCTTAATGCTATGCTGAGACTATTTTGAGTGGAATCTATAGTGTGTACAGAAAAAATGGCAATAATACGCATGCAAGTGTAATGTGCAATTTTGAAGCCAACGACGTCAATTCGTCGCTATGAATAAGTAGCAATGCATGCCATTGAAATGTGCGACATTGTGTCTGAGTATATTATGTTTCCTTAGATGTATAACTTAGATAATTTATCCTGATATAGTTTAACCTGTTCTGTGCCAGGGTCTCTAAGACAGTGTGTACAAGGCTATGGGGTTTACTTTGCCAGTCGGCACTAACAGCACACACTGTCTTAGAGGGGAAATCCAGTCAAAAAAAATAAGTTATTCTGATTTTTTTTTTAAGTGTAAAATCTTATGAGTTCAACGGTAAAAATTTGACTGAAATCGGATGAAAAATAAGGAAGTTATGAAATTTTGAAGTTTCGCTAATTTCTGCAAAACAGTTCTTGTACAGCGGATATGAATATGCAAATGAGTGAGCTGACCATGTCATAACCTTACAATTTTTCATGGATCGCGTACACAAAATTACAAAATTAGCGAAACTTCAAAATGTCATAACTTCCTTATTTCTACCCGATTTTGATCAAAATTTTACCGTTGAACTCTTAATGTTTACTCTTTCTTATCAGACCAACTTATATTTGGACAGGATGTCCCATTTAAAAGATACTAGTCCTGTCAAAGGTCGTTGACCCATCCTTGATGGGTCGCCCAATATAGTTGGGTTTAGCTACCTTCTTCTCCCGAAACTGTTTCAGTTTATCTCTGTCGTTGACCAGGTCGAAGCAAATAAGACGAAGCAAGTGATCTTGTTATTGGGCCACGGTTGTAAGCAATACTATCAGAGATCAACGTGGCCCAACTAGTAAAGTGAGCTTGTAAATAATATTATTGACGAAAGAACCACTACTATTTGTGTGTGTTGGAGGGGAATACCATTAACCCTTTCCCTCTCAATGAGTCAAAATAATGTGTACAAACTACATATAAATGATCAGGAAATAAGCCAGTTCGGAGATAGCTCATGTGCACATGGGTACAAATGACCTTTCACTTTTCTCAGTTGGTTAGGTACTTCACTCAATTCAAAGCGACATAGTGCAGCAGCTTGCCCAACATAGCAATTTAGTGAACTCGTATTCTCACAAAGAATGAACCTGTGTAGATGAAGTGACCAGAATGGTTCGTCAATCAACACTATGGGAAGCATCCATTTCATAGTGCTGTTTTGAATACATTAACAAACTTTTTCTGTTGACATTGCCAAATACCAGGCTTGCTGTCAGGTGGATGTACTGGCAGGCACCATTTATAAGGATGACATGAACAATCATAGCATTACAACTGCTTATCTCAGTGAAATTAAAAAACAACCTGTCTCTCAGTACAAATGACCTTTTTCTGCTCATGCTCAAACTGGAACCCCGAACTGGCTTATTCATGTGGTACACGGTGGATTGACCATTTTTTTTATTATTATTTCAGTTCATTCTCCTTTCGGAGTGCAAATGGTTTATTTATGGGGGCATGCGGGGTACTTTGATAGAGTGGATGAGAGTCTGGACTTTAAAACGAAGGTCCCGAGTTCGAGTCGTGCCAAGTGCTTACGTCCAAGTGCTTAAAGGGGTCGTTTAGTTTTGGTTGAGAAATAAATTCAGGTTTCTAACATGTTTTGTTGTTGTTGAGATAATGAGAAATCTCTTATAAAATATGAAAGAGCATGTAATTCCAAGAGGGATTCAACGTTTATTTGATGAAAATTGGTTTCGGAATCGCTGAGCCGATATCCAAAACTGAGCAATCCTAATGAAAGGTGGGACCCACATTTTATTAAGATCCATTTGTTTTACTTTGTTTTTGGATGTCTCAGCCATTCCAAGACCGATTTTCATCAAATAAACTTTGAATTCCTCCTAGAATGGCATGCTCCGTATCATTTCATAAGCGGTTTCTTTTTATCTCGAAAAAAAGTGTAAAGCGCAATCCTCATCTCCACCAGTACTATACCATCCCTTTAAGGAATGAAAATGTGATATATTGATAATAATGACAAAGTCCTCTGAAAGAGCAGTAGAAGAAGCTATCCCAGGTAAATAAGACCGTACTATTATTGTTCCTGCTTCTACTAACATGTATCATTATTTGAGTTCCGGAACAAAACGAAAGCATGATTAAATTATTTTTCCTTTCCTGCTGATATGAGATTCATGCACACACAACAAACAAGGACGAAAATTAATGGTTTTCCCTTACATGTCTGAGCTCACAGCGTAAAACTGGATCGAGACCGATAAAATGATCGTCTTTCTTGGTTCTTCTTGGTCCTTGTCTTAACAACCTCTCTGTCACTATACCATATACATAATCATTATGATATCCCTGCTTTACCGATCATTTGAATGTCTATTGTATGAAATGAGATGCATACATGTGTAGTCTTGTTCTGAGGCACTTCAAACTGTGTTTATTTGTAGTCTATCATATCACAGACGCCTGATGTAGCGCAATATATGCAGTTGATGTACAAATACGTAGATAAACCTATAAGTTCCAGTGGGTAATAAGCTGTGCAATAAATACTGCAAACGGTTGACACAGTCTTGTGCTTGTTCATTGATGTCATACATAGTATAATCAGGGTATCGTGTGTATAACGCACTTAATATTTTTCCACTTGAATTAGTTTTAACTGCACGTTTAAACAAATGAAATACCGCGTTCAATAAAACATGCAGGGGTATAGTGAGTTCAATGTGTTTGAACGATGTACATATTCTTTTTCCTTGCATTGCAAGAATTGATTATCAGTACGAAAGGAGGAGACACTATTTTGTTAATTATCGTAGTGGTTGAATTAAAGGAATTAAAGGAATACCTTTGCTATCAGTAAAAAATCTTCCTCATCTGTCATATTGTGTTAGACAGTCAGTTCTCTGTTGTCTTCATCAACATGAAGTCGAGGGCAATGTTGATATGCACTGACTACTTGATTGTTCATTTAAAAAAAATTTCTTCTTGCTGATTCTAAATAGTGCGTTCAAATAAAATGAATCTTCTGTTTGACGAAATGAACTTTTTTGCGACATCTTTATAATGGCACTCGTCTTATTAGCATGGAAATACCGATTCGATTTCAACGCGACTTGAGAGAATGAATTAGAGTCGTAGGTTGACGTCACTCGCCATTTTCTTTGCAGTTCCTCATTGACAAAATACTGATAGGGACCCCGAAGCGATTTAATGTACTCATTGTGGCATCAAAATAACGCCTCGAACACGTCCAAACATTTGGAGCATGGTGAAATCATAGCACTTGTGGTTCCTTCAAAGAGATTGCGCTATCTATTTTCATACTGCTTTATCCATTTCAAGGATTTTAAAGCAAAATTTTTGTGATTTCGTCATTATCTGTTCGATAGAAATTTACACCAATCACCGCAGTTGCTCACCACTTAAAGACGCCGTTTTAGCGTACTTTCATATTTCGCACATGGTGTCATACTTTTCACCGACTGGCGATACATTCTGTTTGCAAAGGAAAAACTCGCAAAAGAATGTTGCTGATAATCTACAACTGCTGTGGCGTCACGTATAGAGTTGTGACACATTTTTGTCTATATGAATTTCAGTGTGACCTTAACCTCGACTATCATATACAAGGCTTATGTAGAGTAAATAGTTCGCTTAAAAATATATGGCTAAAGTCGGCTGGTCTCGACTAAAGTACATTCGCACAAAGAGAAGTCACTTTAATGTCAAATTCATTTTGAAGAATTTATCCACGCATGCAGCATCTTTGGACTAACAAATGACACGTGTCTCGAGTAATAATCCTAGTGTGTGGCTGAGTGCTTTTTACCGTTGTCTAGGACAAGGAGTGACCGGGCTTCTGAAATCAGGTCAAAACGAGCTGGTGGCACAGTTTTTTTTTTTTTTTTTTCCATGAATAAGTTTCGGAGGAAAGTACACGAGCAATGCTGAGGGTTGAAATACCTTTTGCCTGTGAAGGTCACTCATTCCAAGGAAATTGGTAGCCAATGGACATATCATTTATAAAAAGTGCATGGTCTCGACTATATTACACAGGGGCCGCGGAATGGGGGGGGGGGGGGGCTTAAGGACTGCAATCACACGCACACACACACGTACTGGCTCGTAAAACAAAATCGAACAAAAGAAAAAAGACATGAATATTCGATAGTTTCATTTGGAAGTGGGGGGGTGTACCATTAAAGCTTGACCCAACCAAGAGCATTACACCTGACCCCCCCCCCCCCCCCCCCCACACACACACACACTTTGAAAAACCCTCCGCGGTTGATCCTACACTAGACACTTGCATACAAACGGCAGTAGCGTAATTGGCCCAAGAACGATTTAATAATTCTTCAAGAAATGGGATGTCGTGGGGATGAACAAAATCCAGAATCTATTTATAGCGCATGGCAAAACATAAGCTATATATTTTTGTTTATTATTGAGAATACAACATGTGAATATACCATTTAGATCCAGTGGAGGATTTCATGGCTATAGTACACTTTAAACACTATAATAAATTATGAGCGTCTGTCACGTGTAGTCAATTTCAATCACGAATCGCGTTGTAAATAAAATGCTGATTTTTGAGTGGTTGGAATGACATCACGTGACTAGAATGTTTGCGTCATAGTGCGCAGTAATGCAAAAATTGGCCCTCGTGTAGATCTTCTCCACAGGCCTCAATGGAAATAAAGCTGTGCTCGGGATAATCATGTATTTTGTTGTGCAAGTTAACATTCGAAATCAATTAGAGACCGCGAATATGTATTTTCTCACAGTTGCATTAACTCTTCGTGGATCCCCTCACATTGATGATAGTGTAACTCTGAGATTGCATAAAATCTTAGCCATTCTGAATGGCTACTGAGCGAGCGTTCAATTTCGCATGCAGTAGATGCATCAGATATTTAAACTAATTATTGTTGGGCAAGTCTTTGCGGTCCATCGCAATGCTTCTCTTATAAATCATTGTAAGCTACTCTGTCTGTTACAGTTCTTCAGATCCTTCCTACACAATTAGGCAGGAGGAACAATAATGTAAATGGGTGAAAATACCCGGCTGTGATAAGGCCTACTGTCATATTTTTTGCATTGCTTTGAGTATATTTTATCGAGAATTTGACACGAATAGTCTGCATGTAATGTCAAACTCGTATGTTATATGACATGACTGTATGACATTTGCCGACTTCGAAATAACGATTCTGTACTTCCGCGTGTATTAGTATTTGACATTGCATTCGAAAACGACCTGTTCATATCATCCGAAACACATGTATGATATTGTAAGAAATCTGTGAATAACGTTATTATTCGTAATAAATCGATTGATAATAATAAAGGTTTCAACCGTGTCTCCTGTCTTGTCATACTTCAGACCGTGTTGAAATGAAATCAACAAACTACTCGACGACTTTAATATGTTTACAGAATTTCCCTCTTTTCGATATAAACAGATGAATAAGCAAATAAATAGATGCGAGGAGAATGTGACGAGGTACAAGAAAATAGACCAAGAAACTACTACAGTTACTTTATTGACTTACGCTCCTGATATTGCTAAATTGACAATTGGTTCTACTTGGTGCAACTACTATACTACTCTCACATTTGCTACACTTCAAACACAATTCTCTTACCAATGTTTACACTTTTATTGCAGTTACGGCCACTCGTACAATCGTTGCTACTAAAATTACTGTGGTCATCGTACTTTTATGTTCTTGATTATTCTTTTCATAATGCTTTTTGATTGTTATCTTTATCATTGTTATCATTGATATCACCATCAGCATTCTTATTTTTATAGATTATTAATATATCATAGACTTATCCTCATTATTGCTATTACCGACTATAACTGTAACCATTGTCGCTTTCTATCGCTACAACTTGAACTAACAAATTTGCAACTTTAAAGCCGAATTTAGATTGTGCGTACTTACGGACGCGCAATGACAAAGCGGGATCAGTATAGCCATCACTCGATGGTACTAGAGTTTGAAAATAAGATTTGAAGAATATAAAGTGTCCTACATTATATTAACCAAAATAAAACCTTTGCTATCACGATTTACTACTCCCAAGTGACAAAATCTTTTTCTTTTTTATCGCCATAACACGTGTCGTTGACGGGTGTTTTGAGAGGTGGAAAAATCTAGGTCGACAGAGATTTAATGTGCAGACTTGCCTCTTTCGACACGATATAAAGTATTTTCTGACGTCCCCTCGTTATCGATTCCAAATGCAGGCAACAAGAGAAAATTGCACTCTACTTTTATTCATGTGTACCGTTTCACATTAACACCTTTATGTCTTTATTGTCTTCTTCAATCTTCCCGAATACATTTCTGGCACAATTATGCCCCGGGGGTACAAAGCGTGACGGCAACAACATTTCATAAATTATATTGCTCGAACGGAAATTCAAACGCGATCCGCTGGTTCCAAATGTCAATTGCCTACAAAAAAAAGAAGAGAAAAAAAAAGTAATCTGCGTAAGTCATTCCACGTCGGCCTTTCAGATATGCCTGTGCTCGAAACGCTTTCGATGTGATCTAATGGACAATACCCTTTCAATCAATGCAGATATGTTTTAACTGGAGTTTTATCGCAGATCTAAGTAAAAAGAAAGGAAGAATATCAAATTCCATGCTTTTTCGCAAACATGAATGTGTAGGGTGCTGAAAAGATTTTGTCACAGACATTAACAAAATAATATAGTGGGGAGGGTATTAAAATGTTAACATTTAACTATTAGAATGCGGCTGGATGAGATAAACAACATGGCCTGGAAAGGTGTTTTCTATATAAGGTGACACAACATTTGCTCTTGCGACAACTGCTCCGGTCTAATTTTCTCCTTTGGACTTAGGGTTGATTTTTTGTTTGTGGGTTGGTTTAATGTTTGGCTTAGCGAGCATATGTTTCATTCGAGCATTGTCGCAGGAGCAAATGTCATAGAACCGTTTTCTAAGTCTACATAAAGATATTTGAAACCCTTTGTTAATAAAAGCATGAGAGAGACGCCATTACAAGGAAAGAAAGGGGAAGCAGTGTAAAAACCACGCCAAGGCTGAATAGTGTACAATTTAGTTTGAGGGGGTTTGAACGTAAAAGCAGAAATAAGTTTCATTAAATCCTTGATTAATTTTTCAAAGTTAGGTTCCGGATTTTGGTCACATAACCCTTTGAATAAAACTTGAACTTTACACAGGAACCAATGATGTGTATGTGAGTGTGTGCTTACAATGAATGGACATGAATACCACCTGTTCAGAGCTTTGCTGACTAGGCTTCTGGTCTCTTGCTCCAAGGCACATGAATGCTTTATTAATAATTCATGGTGGATTGCCCTGGGCACTGCTAGTCTGAATTCCTGGTAAAGGGTAATGCACGCACACGAAAAAAGTAAGCACAATGTTTCTGCGTGCATGTACAAAATTTCATATAAGCTAACAATCGTTTTCAAATTTTGTCTCAGATATCACTAAATTGGGAATGTAAATAAGCATAAAATCTATCTAAAGTTTTTCGTTCCATTAATTTCATTTAATGTCCTCTTTTCCACTGCAAAATACTGAGGCAACATCATCATATCATCGTTATTATCATCGTCATCACCATCACTATCATCATCGTCGTTGTTCTCATCATTATTATTATTATCATCATCACTGTCACTATCATGGTCATTATCATTATTAGCAGCAGCATTATCATCATCATCGTCATCATCATCATTGTGTTCATTATCCCCATTGTTATCATCATCATAATCATCAATATCATTGTCATCATCATCAGCATCATCACAAAGAGCAGCATCGCTATTCCTTTTCTTTCCTTCATGCCCTATCCTTTGAATGTCTTAAATATTTTCGCATTACTTTGACTGCTTCAAATTTCACTAAAACAACATCTCAGTAAAATGACTTTAAACAGTTAACAGTATACTGGTTGAGGTGAGGATTCAGGTTTATGACATTTATGGTGAGGTAATGAGAAACCTCTTGTGAAATATGAAAGAGCATGTGATTTCAAGAAGAATTCAACGTTTAATTGATGAAATTGGCCTTGAAATGGCTGAGTTAAAAAAAGATAAAGTTGACAGGCCACGACTTTTATTATTATCTCATTGTTTTACCTTGTTTGTAGATATCTCAGTCATTTCAAAACCGATTTTCATCAAATAAACTTTTGATTCCCCTTAGAATTGTATGCTCTTTGACATTTCATAGAGTGGTTTCTGAATATCTCGCAAAATGTTAGAAGCTGAATCCTCATCTCAACCAGCACTGTACAGTCCGTTTAATGCCAGAGGATGAATAAAAACTAGTTGTAATGGTGGAATTCCTCATGAATAAATAATATAGCATTCAAACCCTGGCCGTTGTCCAGCATTATTGTCTATGTGGTTAACCACACATTTCCTCACACACCAACTGACCCCTGCGTAAAGTTACTTTGTACAGAGGATTGAAAATAGAGCAAAATCTTAACCCTAATTTAAGAAATAAATCTTGAATGTCATGAGACTAATTTATGCTTTCATTTTTGAATTACCTCCAACAAAATTGTACACTATTCAGCTATTGCTCGTAACAATGTCAATGTTGTCTGATTTATAGTTTTTGAACTATTAAGGATAAAGAATGGGATATTTGTAACACCTAGTATGTCAAATATTGTATTTACAAGTATGCCCCCCTTGGTTTACATACGTCTATCAGATTATCATCAGAAATGCGAGATAAATTTTCTCCAAAGTGCGTTTTGCCCCGTGGGGCATTGGACAGGGAATAGCTAGGGTTGCTGTTCATTTTGGCAGTTTTTATTCCATTTCGTTTTCTTTTCTTTTCATTTCTTTATAATATGAGGATTTTGGTTTGGCCCTACAAGCTGAAATCTGAGGTGGTCAGCCGCGACATGCATTTGTGTGTGTGGGTTTTTTTTTTTTTTTTTTAACTTCTAACGATTTGTGACTATTCTTGTTGCCATCTGGACAGGGAGATCGGATGGATGATTCAATGGCCGAAAGGTAAGCATCGCGCTGTCATTCTTACCTCAAGGTTTGCCTTTACGTGCCAGCGTGCTGATATTTGAGAGGAGCGTCAGATCGAATTCTCAGTCTCAGGTGTCGTTATCGGTCTGGTGAGATGCCGTTTATTGAATTCAGTGGGCGTGGGATGACATTTTCTCCTACTCCTTATTTTTTATATTCTATTATTATACCAACAACGACCCTCAAGGACGAACCCTCAAAGTCATGGCAAGGTGACGGTGAGTGATAGCAGCTGACTCTTTAACAAAGTAACTGCCGTATAATAAGCACATTCACGTCGGATTGTAAATCTGATGAGTATACGTTAATCCTATTCGCGGCATGACGCTCCGTGTACGATATTGCACCATTTTCCAGTCGTCCTTATAGTGAAACATTTTGTTGTTTTTTTTGTTCACCCTGACATGACAGTAATTATGACAATTAATATTCAACCTTTCGTTTATCACCCCGAACTCTCCCCTGTTACCCTGATAGAGGGTCCTGACATTATTGTTTAACAGGTACTATTATACTTAATCGGACAATGCTATTCTTTATATTATTTGACAGGAAAAAAAAAAAGCTGCTGAAACTGTTAATCCAGTAATACCGAGCCAGAGGAGAAGAATTGAGTCAAAAGGGGCCTGAGCTTTCGATTCCAGCAGAATCTCCGTCGGAGGCAAAAAGACCCATTATACTTAATTCATTTCTTTTTCTTTTTCTGAAAAGAAATAGGTTTATATTCCCATTCTTTATTGAATCAGTCTTATATCAGTCAAATAAAGATGTCCACGAAATCACTTTCATCCCGTGTTACATACCATCAACCCTCCTGCCTTTAATGCTTTAATTCTGATTGGCCCCATGGAAAGGATATCATAAGGAATTGGGTATCTATTTATTCTTTCCCTGTATACACGGCGACACATCGCATTGCACCCTTCTCGCTACTCTCCAATATGGGATCTTTAGAGTTGCCAGGCGATTTTAATATGTATTTTAACAATGTCATATCATGATCATGATTGGTGTATGAATATCCTTTGAAGCACTGTCATCATAATTTTACTGCGTTGTTACAAATCTTTCTTTGAGTAATAGGATAAATTCTGATTTAAAACAGATGTAAAAAAATCAAACCCTGCTGTACTTCTGTTTCTACCCTTAGACAAAATTTGTTATCTGGTACTTACCTTTTAGTTTTCTTGTTTTATGAAGGGAAAATGTCTCTTACAAGTTGGGTAATTGTGAACTTCTCTATGTCGACTTTGTTCATAAGATTACACTAGGACGACACCTTGTACTGTGTGCATTAGAAAACTATTCTGTAGTTTTGGTGCGTGAGATAAACATATTATTAATATCATTACTACTATATTCCCATATCTTCATTTTATTCCCCTATTTTGCACGTTAGTTCATCATACAATCTCACAGGTTGCATGTCTATAAATCATACTCTCGTCTCTTTCTTTTTGCTCTGCTGTTTTTGTTCATAGCACTTCACTCCTTTCCCATTACACACCTCCAGGGATATGGAGACCTGGAATTTTCCTTTATCGCTCTTTGCCTGTGGAACTCCCTCAGATCTTTTCTCCGTGAAATTGACAAACTAATGAGCACTTCAAAGCCTCACTCAGGACTCACATTTTTCACCAGGCATTCAGTTGCCAAATCTCTTGGAGGAGTCTGCGCCTTTGAATGTTTCTGCAACAGATGGCGCTACACAAATGCTGTGGATCCTCATCATCATCACCTGTATTTACCTTAATCAGTGAGGTACATTCGTCTGTCTATTCATTCTTGTGATGGCCTAACTGTGCTCTATAAACGTCAATGCCTCCCCCATTGGTCTCTCTCTCTCTCTTTACGCGTGATGCTTATCGATGCAAACACTATATACGCGACGATTGTCTTGCTATAACTCTGTCTCGTGGAAATAGACCACTGGATCAACTCTGGGTGCTGATTGATATGAACAGCAGACGAATAGAATGCTCACTTGTGACAAATCAGTAAAGATCATCGACTGTTCATAAGAGATCGGCTGTAACAAGCATGAATTCATTCAAAATTTCCAGTTCCGAGTCCTGTGTAAACGGTCAACAGTCACAGATAACGCCCCCCGTTGGAAATTTAGCGAGCATGATCCGTACAGTGTGATCATGAGCTTTTGTCATGCCAAAACGCGCTGTCTTATATAAGCACGCCTTCTCATCAAAATTGACTCTGATAAAGTTTGCCGGAGTGCAACGGGATCGTCCGGTAACCTCTAATATTCAAAAGGTGTCAAACCAAGCCATGTTTAAAAAGAAAGAGGTGGGGGGGGGGGGAGTACCAGGCGTTGCTACCAGACTGCAATGCCCGACAAACTATCTACACAAGATATCAAACTACTAGGCGGGAGATTTTAGATTAGATGACCACGGGCGGGCGCAGTGTCAATTTCGACGAATTAATAGCCCGAAATAAGCCAATCAAGTGCGATCAGCACTCTCTTCCTCTCCCAGCGGGCGTTTCAAATGGCAGGCTTTTTGCCGCATTATATCTGCACGTCTAATCTGTCACAAATCAAGCCGCTTTCGGCGGATGTTGCCCCTAGCGGTCACGTGTCCTCTGACATCGCAGCAACGACTCTTCTCCCGCCAAAATGAGACATATCCACCATCCGGTGGGAAGAGATTTTAAAAAAGAAAATCAACGGATTCAAAGGAAATGTGATCTGGTGGGAACGAGACATCCACACTCTAACTGAGACTTTAGGCAATCAGTTTTGGAGTTTTTTTTTTTAAACTCACGGGGGCACACATCGCCCTGTCCCAACGGGTCAACATGAAACGGATGAAACAAGATTGATAACAGTGTGATTCAATTACTCTGTCGTCTGTTGATAAACAAGAATGATAAACCCGCCCCCTGATTCAATACTCTCGTTGATGCTAGGTTTGCCGTTAAGGTTATTATTCAGGTTCCTCGAACAGTCTTGAGATATCACATAAACAGACATACACACGTTCATGTGTGTGTTTGTGTGTGCGTGTGTTTTTCTGTATCTATTTATCTATATCTATCTATAATGAGAGAAGAAACTTATAGTTGAGTATATTGGATGTAAATGTTATCAAAAATCTAACTTTGAAATACCCTCCAGT
This sequence comes from Diadema setosum, assembly GCA_033980235.1. Taxonomy (NCBI): domain Eukaryota; kingdom Metazoa; phylum Echinodermata; class Echinoidea; order Diadematoida; family Diadematidae; genus Diadema; species Diadema setosum. The sequence goes on along the minus strand of CM067066.1, from coordinate 31,545,886 downwards.
CAAATTTCAAAGCCTTGATTATATTTGTCAATAGATACACATTTTTCATCATTTTTTCTTTAAAAGAATAATAAAGATATTCGTATAATAGCAAACATTCTATTGGTAGTAAAGATAGTTAAATAATAATGTCCCTCTGCGCCTCAGAATAGGCTACTAGATCGATTGCATATCATAAATGCCGTACTTATTATTATCATTATTATCAAATTCAAATTTCTATTGAATCAATGGAATCATATCTATATTAGACACAATTTATGCAGAAATGAAATATGTCTGTTTGAGACCCATGTGCTGTTTCTTACTTTTTGTGCCCCATTTGCCCGTTCTTGTTCCCTTAATCTCGCTTGGGCTTGCGTGTGTCTAAAAGTCAGTCAAAGCCGATTTTCTCAAATAACTGTGTTAATCCGCCTGACCTGTTTCCTTCTGTTTTGGGAGCCCTATACACATATAAAGGAGAGAAAAAAAGCATGATTACTTGGGCTTATCATAGTTTTGATTGTGATAACATTGTCTAGAACAATCCAAGCTAATGCAACTCTCAGATCAGTTTGCTCAACCTCCCGTTCGCGCTCCCCCCCCCCATCTTCCATTCTCTCTATTTATTTATTTATTTATTTATTTATTTATTTATTTATTTATTTATTTATTTATTTATTCATTAATTTATTTATTTATTTTAAAGTTTATTTATTTATGTATGTATTTATTTATTTATTTATTTATCTATCTATCTATCTTTCTATCTATCTATCTATCTATCTATCTATCTATCTATCTATCTATCTATCTATCTCTATCGATCTATCTATGTCTATCTATATATCTATCTATGATTCTCATTTGCTTTCTGTTTTGTAGTAGTGACTGTATGGACCGGCAATACGTATTGAATTTTTCGATCAGACAGAGCTCAGACCACTAATGCGTCACAATGGAATCTTTGTTGGCAAACTAATGAAACACAAAGTATAAAATGAAAAGACACGAAGTTTTATTTGTCACACCAGAAAGACAGATTAAGGAGGCAAAAAACAGTCTAAATACAATGTAAGGTAATATCTTTTTTGTGTGTTGCTTTTCAAATGTTGCTTTAATCTGTTGTTCCTTTTCGGAGCCTTTAAAACATTTCTCTTGACGTCAAATCAAGACCAGATAAATGGGTTGAGAACGAGGCCTGAGGAAACATTGGCAGGTGATCGGATACGAATTCATCCACATTTCGTGTTCTCAAATGACAAGTTATAATCCGTGTATCCGTGTCTACATAAAAACGAATTAATGGAGAGTGGTGAACAAAAACTCTGACATCCCTCAGACAAGCAAACATATTACTCAATAATTCTAAGTGTAACACACAATTTGAAAACACATAATGCACCTCTACACGCGGGAAAAGGGGTGAAATGCCACAGGCTTTGGTATGTGCTATTGAACAATCTTGGAAATTGCATATTTTGTGCGTCGACACCCCCCCCCCCCACCACCACCACCACCACATCCCGCATGTGAGCATTCAGTTAAAGTACCACAATTCATCAACAGGAAATGTGATACAGTTAACAAGTTGCTGTGATAAATATGTATTACTCTACAGAAAGTTGATTTTAGAGTTCGGCAAGTCCTCCCTTGTTAATTGACAAATATTGTCTGAAAAATGGGATGTCTGGTACAAGAACGGCACGTGCTACAATCCGTTTAGTTAATTCAAACATTAATAACGGGGTTAATAGGCCCCAATTCAACAAGATGGTTACGTTGACCGCATTAGTATATGAGGCGTCGTTCAGTCAAACTAGGCGAAGTGAGCCACTTCTAAAAGTTGTTACTCTGAACTAACAGTCTGATTGCCGGTTAAGACCTAGCTTTGAACATCAGTAATTCATTTCTTTTTGACACCATAAACCACCCCCTCCATTCCCTTTAACTACAGTACCTTTCTAATAGGAGTCATTCCATACGGGGAGTATGATTCGAAGAGGGTGATTTACGGTGATGTTGATTGAAAATCGACCACCAGAACGTCGAGAGATTTGTAAACGAAGATTGACATTTTGGTGCCTCAAAGACAGCCAAACTGTTCGTTTAGTACATGGCTCAGTCTTCTCGATTTAAAAAAAAAAAAAAGAACGAAGTTATTCGTGAAAAAAAGTCTTACGATAATGTCTTATGATAAGAGGCACTTGGGTATAAGAGTCTCGATAAAAGTCGTCATTTTTGACTCGGTCAACCTGGCCGAGTTTGGAAGGGGAAGGGTGAGCGGAACGGTTGACGGAAGCATCAGTCCAAGGAATTGATTGGAATTACATTAGCCAGTGATCTCCAATGACAAGATATCATAGAGTATCTCACTATAATGAGGAGTCATTGTTGGATCATTTTTGCCCTCACACGCAAAAAAAAAAGGAAAAAAAAAAGAAGAGATGAGCAACTACAAATTGAAATTTATGCAAAGAAGGACTTGTCATACTATCTTCAAAATCTATCCTATTATGCCCCAAGCATGGATATTATACTGCGCACGCAAATCCATTAGCTCATACGGCCGACTTAGAGACGGAGAAGGTAGCGGTAATGGTATTAACTTTTAGCACGGAGAAATGGGCGCATATAGCTAGCAGAAGAACGAAGTATTGAGAATTTCGCAACATAAAGGTAATGCCCTTAACAAAGCAATTTGTGGATATATCATTCCCTTCATTTTCCTCTTCCTCTCCCAAACCAAATATTAAGTATGGTGGCTAATTAATTCAATACAAAGAATCACGAGACTGTCCCAGAATTTACCTTCTATGTTTAGTATAAATAATCAACGACAGTAATGATGATGATGATGATGATGACGATGGTGATAACTCTACAAAAAAAAGGGAAAAATCCTAAAAATGAATAGATGATACACACGCTTTTAAAAGTAAATATCTCAGATTAATCAAAAAACGTATTATATTTATATATATATATATATATATATATATATATATATACATATATATATATATATATATATATATATATATATATATATATATATATATATATACATATATATATATATATATACATATATATATATATATATACATATATATATATATATATATGCATATCCTGATTTATCAAAGGTAATAAATAATATGCATGTATATATATAACAGACAAATTAACCAATATTATTTTAGATGACTACTTGAATTAATAAGTAGGAATTGATTTTGAAAACGTAAAGAAAGGAAGAGGCATAAATATCATTGCTCTCGACGTCTGCTATACTTATTAACATAATCTGTTTACAAGTGAGTCGGTATAGGAAAAAAAAACTGATGAGCACGCTTTTGAAAAGCTGTAAAGTGTAGTAATATTTCTATTTACAGTCGTTCAATACGACAACAGATTTCTTTTGCGGGTGAACATTGTTGGTCTAAAGTTGTAATTTCTGTAAGCACTGTAATCATGTCTTGATGTTCAGTGCACCTGTACTGTCACTCTTCAGTTCTGTCGCCACGGAAACACTGTAGTTCTTTTATGGTGTCCAAAAAGTGATCATAATCATATGAGTGTATAGATGATATTGGAAAAAAAAATTTACTCTTCACATTACACACATGGAAGAGATGAATCAACAACATGGTAGTTGATAAAACAACGCAACACAAAATCAAAAAGGAATCACAAAAACCAAATGCATACCATATGTTTGTGTATTAACTAAATAACTGTTAACAGATTTAAATTGTTTTAGGAACAAATTCTCATTCGGCAGTGACCCAATTTCAAAACTGCTAGTTATCAGTTTACATACATCTTTTCCATGATACCTTATATTCTCTCATCATTTTAATTTCTCTTTGTGCATTAATTCGGTTATCATTGATTTTTCTACGACAGACAAGCCTACATTCACAAGTATAATTTTTGCCAGATAAGATTCGGTTAAGTTAACATGTTATTCACTCTTTTCAATCACTGATTTAAAAAAAAAAAAAAGTTTCTAGTACTTATATTTCGATTTGTTTTTGATGAAAGCTTGGTCAGTGCAAAATTGATCTGGCCTCGAGGCATTTAACGATTTGCATACACTTATATAGAGACATTATAGAGACTTTTCATGAAGCTGAGGCTAAGATATTAGTAATGTGCAATCAACACGACGCACACGCACATATAAATACACACAAACAAACACTCACACACGCACACACACACACACACGATGACTGGCAAAACAAATTTGCAATGACAATGATATTGGTGGGGGAGGGGGAGCACGGAAGAATAACGAACGAGTTAATGCTCTGCTATCATGTGGCAAATTATGTAGGCCTATATCATACATCTGCAGTATATAAAGACAGAAAATAACACTGCAACAATATAATGTCTGTACACTAAATGGTATACATAAAGACACCACCATAATAACACGTATAAAATAATGTAGTGCGCTGCATGCATGCATTCATATATGCACAGTAATTTGGATATTATTATTATGACATCAAACCGAAGAGGCGAAGATCAAAAAGCGGCATCACAAACTCCCTCTGTCGTGCACTTTTTGTTTTATTTTCGTTTTCCCAGTGGTCTTATATCACACCATCAGGAGTCCCATGATGACTTAATTCCTTTGCCGAACGAGTTCATTTTATCCTCCGCACCATCGCAAGTTGTCCCCGCCATCGTTTATTTTATTCTTCCCGCGATTAAATTTCCTGCTTTTAGCGAAACGGGAGAAGAAATCTGACATGGTGGGGGTTTATCGGTCTTAAATCGACACGGAGGGACTGTTCGTTGTTGTTTGTTTTTTTTTTTTTTTTATTTCGAAACAAAAATCCATGAAGCCAAAAATCGCGAAGCGATGTAGGGGCTACTCGCTTTAGTGAGGGATTCTCCCGACGGATTCATTTGTATAAGGAGATCTTTAAATTCGAGGAAAATTGGCATACTTCGAATTTTTTTATCGCCGTTTTTCCGTTTCATTTCGTTGTTCTGCACTAGTTTCACGTTACCAAAGGTTGTTCCACTGTAATGTGCATGGGGGTTGTGTGATTGTTTAAGCTGTAAGGACTCTGCGATAGTAAACCGAGAGTGTAGAGAACCGGAAAAAAAAAAAGATTATGAAAAATGTGATGGCATGTGTAAAACTGGGTTAAGTCCCGCCGCAACTGATACACATCTCGGCGCTTTGCAGCGCACCAATCGCAGACGGTAAAGTCATCTGGGAATCACGTGATGATCGCTGGAGATATTCAGTTAACTTTTGAGTCCGGAATGCATTTTGCATTCCCCCTGTAATGTTTCGTATTTCCCCTCCTCCTCTATTTTGCTCCCCCTTACCCCCTCCCTTTCCCTCTTTTTCTCAATGTGGAACATTACCCTGCTTTATGAAATCGAATCTCTTTCTGTGAATAAGAGCTGAAGCGTTCAATTTGGTTGGTCTGTTTGAGCACGAATGTGTGTCAGTGATTTGCTAACTAGGCCTGATATCGATGACGAATCCGCTGATGCCAGGGATTAATAAGTGCTCACATGTAAGCTATTGAAATGGGAGAAAACATGAGCAAACGAAACAAAAATAAAAGCTCTGGATGTTCGTGCTCTGAAATGGTGAGTGCTGATACCAAACCAAGATCGCGCTTTATCTAACGATTTTGGGTGAAGTCCTGATGCACGATTCCTCTAGAGAAGACGGTGAAATCATTCGAGTATCTCTTAACAAAGACGGGAGATTTCGCAGGAGATACTTATTACGGAAACAAGTATTGTTCGCGTTTAGAATTTTTTGCTCAAAAGCCGAATTACGATGGGGTTTGTTTTTCTTCCCCCAGCGACTTGGGATTGCCCTTGTCTGAAGGGAAAAGACATGCGCGAAGAGTGTGCAGTTGTCAGGAATACTTCAAATAATGTTTAATGTTACCAAAATATCCTATCTTCAGGGCTATGCACTACATTGACACGTTTCTTGTAATGACATCACTACGTCTGTGATTCGAGGGGAAATAAGGACAAGAAAAGGGACATGTATTGGAAACATGATGGCTGTCTTAATCAATGTTCCAGATTGTGACCGCTTTTCATATCCTTACCACACACACAAATACACAAACACGCATACACACACCACATGCACACGGGCGCAAACACTCAAGCAAGCACACACACACACACACACACACACACACACACACCTTTTTATGATATTCTTTATTTGAATTTCATTCTATATCAGGCTCATTTTCACAAAGAAATTGTGAAACACAAACAAAAATAAGCAGATGTATTCTGCTGGATCACATTTTCGTAACATACAGTACAATATGTATATATATATATATATATATATACATGTAGTATCATATACACACAATTTATATATATATATATATATATATATATATATATATATATATATATATATATATATATATATATATATATATACATGTAGTATCATATACACACGTAGTATCATATACACACAATTTATATATATATATATATATATATATATATATATATATATATATATATATATATATAAATACATGTAGTATCATATACACACAATTTATCTGCTAGAGGCAGAAATTTTGGAAATCAGATCAACATTTACAACTTGGAGGTAATTCAGCAAATTTTGCTTCTCCCGCAGAGCTTTTTATGTGTTTTTTTTTTTATCGAATTAAACTGTTGATTCTTTCTAAATGTCATCATTGCACCCATGCGAACAGGTTACGCCGTTTTAATTCAAAAATGAAATTTTAAAAATTATATCAGGCATAATTAACTGATTACAAAAGAGGATAGGAGCAGTAAAAGTAGAAGTCGTCGTCGTAGTCGTAGTAGTGGTAGTAGTAGTACGTAGTAGTAGTAGTAGTAGCAGTAGTAGTAGTAGTAGTCGCAGTAGTAGTAGTAGTAGTAGAAGTAGTAGTAGTAGTTGCAGTAGTAGCAGTAGTAGTAGAAGTAGTAGTAGTAGCAGCAGCAGATGTAGTAGTACTAGCAGTGATGGTTGCAGTGGCAGAAGTAGTAGTGCCAAGAGTAGTTGGTGTTGTCTCTTTCAAGCCATAGAGCTAGTCACATATCCCTAATACATATATATTGTACACAATATCCACACAGACACGTCAATCAACATACATCAATAACATCGGCACAAGCAGTACTTTTTGAGTGTCAGTTGTATTGAGATTTATTCCACAGGATTGGAAATCTGATACGTCTATACATCCATGGTAGATAACATATCACATGGTGAATTTATGAATCATAACTGTGGTTATGTTACATACATGTATACATAATATATATATATATATATATCTCATTTAGTGAAATGTACACAATATTAAAGTATTCCTGTGTCTCATTAATCATTCATTTTTTTAATTTCTTTTTACTAATCAAGGCCAATTTTGTCCGTGGACATTACCGTCACTCTCTCCCACTGTGCAACACTGGTATTTCAGCTACAAACAAAACAAACGGATAATTTCTGGTATGCTTCTCATACTATTTTAGAGAAATACCTGACGAATGGCGGCTTTGTGAAAAACAAAAAACAAAACAAGGACAACAAAATCATGATTATGTGTGTTCTCACTTGCCTTGCTGACTTTCCTTGAAGTTTGTTAGAAAGTAAAGAAAAAAAAAAAAGAACTTGCTCCCAAACTAATGTGCTTTCATGAGTTGCCCTGAAACAGTTCACAAAAACACAGGCATGAAAATGACTGCAAACTGTGGACTAACAAAATAATACTGCAATCTTCAAAGAGGAACTACTTTGTCACACATTCACAGAGCACTGAGATGAAGGTCCCTGCCATATAGCTATCTGAAATGTAAAAAAAAAAGGGATCCATCTTTCATTCTATCCCCAAAACTAGGACTCTATTTAATATGTGCCACTTTAGGTGTCTCAGGTAAGCATCATGTCAAAAACAGTAATCTTTAACCATGAAAATGATGATTTTGCTCAGAACATAAACATGTTTCCTATGTCCTCTGGCAAATTGCCATTCAATTCAAAACAAGAATACTTCATTCCGCTTGGCTGATATATTTCATAATTGAAAAAAAAAAGGAGAATCTCTGAAGATACCATATCTAATATCATACTACATGCATGTCTCAATTTTCATATGTCAGTTATGATCAACTGGGAATACATTTCCAGCCTCAAGCAGGGACAGTCGCAAATGTGCAAAATCTAAGAAAGGAATAGCCCTGGAGCCATTTTTTCTTATTATGACCATTTCTTTCCAAGCAAATTCTGGTTCTGGCCAGAATGGGACTCACAGCTGATGAAATTCCAAACCAACTTTGTTGGTCGCAGTTTCCTTATTGACAGAAAAACATCAAGAGCATAATTGGGATGGGAGATCAGAGCTGGAATAAAGTTACATGGATGTGCATAAAGTACCAAGACAACAATGACATATCTGAACAATGTTAAGTTTGTTTTTCGTCAATGTTGCTATCGTTACGATGTTACCCCCCCCCCCCCCCATATAGAATTTGATACCGAAAGTCCTCTCTTTAAACAAGAAACAAGCATTATTACAACAACAAAATAAAAAGGAACTCACTGAACAAGAAAGGACTACACAAAGACCAAGAAACAAGAGAGTGCATTTGATTAACCCTTTGTGTGCTTAGAGTGCTAACAGGCATAAAAATTTCCACTGCATTACACACACTGTGCAAAGTCCCTGGCACAGAAAGGGAAGCCAATATTGATCATTGCTGGCTACTGTAAAAATGAGGAATGTTCGCATGCATTTTCATTTCGCAAATTTTGCGAGAGCCAAGATTTGCGAAATTAAAATGCACGCGAAAGTTCTTGTCTACACTATTATGCATTGAATGTTAGCGGCAACTCGCGAAAATTTCATGCCGCAAAAGAAGGCCATTTGCTCCAATATGCAAAATTTCATGCCGTGAAAATATTGTGTTTTACAGTAGTGATGTGTGACGGCAAAACTTCGTGGCGTAAATCAACACGACTACAAACTCGCCAACACTCGTTAAATTTTCTCCTCAAAATTGACAAATTTGGCAATAACAGCCGTTTTCTTTTCCCCCAGCTCTTCTGAACAGGTGCGTGCCATAAACAAAGTTGGAAAAATTTTTTTTTTTTTCAAAAAATGACTGTGATACAAGTCTGTGATTATGTTCTTCATCTTGGCATACAACAAAATATACAATGGAACATACTATATCTGGTAAGCAAAAAATGACTGGGGCATGTGGGGGAATGGCAGGAAATATATCTATTTACAAGACAAAAGAAAAAAAAAAAGCTTCAGCCCCTTACGATACAAAATAAGAATTAATAACAATAATAGCAATATGGTGTCATATATCTGGGGTGGATTCATGTATGTCAGCACTGCATTGCCATAGGATCATATGCATCATATTCAGTGTTTATGAGTGTGGTGGTTCCAAAGATTACATAAGCATGCAAGTTTAATCATTCTATTCACCGACGTGAAGTGGAGTTGAACAGAATGGTTAAACTTGCACGAAATGTTCGGACCATCGCATGATTGATAAAACAGTGAATACATATTTTATGCAACACATGATATAGGCCTGGTCTAGACCAAAATAGATCTAACATTAAGCCTATCTAGGAGGAGGACTAACAGTTAGGCCTAGATCTGGATCTTGCTCTAGGTCTTGAAACTGGTGCGCATATGTATCACTGATTTACGATACACAAGTTCAGTGTGTCCAAAGATCTATTGCACTGCTGGCACGCTTGATTTTAATAATGTTCAATAGACATCTATTGCACTGCCATGTAAAGTGAGTGTGGAATAGCTGATTTCTTCTGAATGTCATGTGACTCTCATTTATCCAATCAGATGGCAAGGATCTATACATGTGTTGCATAATAATATAAAATCAGTTTTGAAATGGCTGAGATGTCCAAATGCAAAGTACAACAAAGCAATCTTAATAAAAGGTGGATCGGACCTTTTATTAGGATCACTTTATTTGGGAGATCTTGGCCATTTCGAAACCAATTTTCATCGAATAAACGTTGAATTCCTCTTGGAATTACATGCTGTTTCATATTTCATGAGAGGTTTCTCATAATCTCACCACAAAAAAGTTAGAAACCTGAAGCCAGGTCTCAACCAAAATTATACCATCGCTTTAAGAGATCACCTGTTACATAATATGATACTGGCTTATTTTCACCTGTAAGGAGCTTTCATTTAAAAAATCCATAAGGTATGACGGTACTTTGAATCTGACATTGCAACCAAGATGTGTTTGGTTTTTCTTTTTGTCTTTCTTCTTTTTTTTTTTTTTTTTTTGGGGGGGGGGGGAGGGGGTAGTATTACACTCAAAAAAGAGGAGTCAGTAAGATGAGAGAGACTACCGAGAACTACATGACCTGTGCAATAGTCCCACTCATCACAAACAAAGACAGCTAGAACACATTAATACAAACCACATCACCACATGTGCCTTGCTTTTTTTTTTTGTTTCCTTTAACTGCTTCCCATCACAAGTTAGAGTTACTACTATGGTGTAATGCATTTACATTTTGTTGCTGTTGCAGCATTTGGTCAAATGGCCCTGTGTTAGTGGCTGCTGTGTTAGTGGAGTGACCACAAGGGTTTGCTTGGAAAGGCCACATGATGAACAACCTGTTACATTATACTATTCATATTTGTATGCAAATGAAGAAAGTGCAATGTGCCGAGTGCTGCAACTGCCAAAAAAAAAATGGATTTCAACAATAAGTTTTCCAAGCATTCCAGGTCTTATTCCACTAGCGAAATGGAATTTCCAAAAGTGAATTCATTTCATATAATGAAAACTCAATAAAGTTATGATAGAGGTGTTGTTTTTTTTTTTCATGGGGATAATGAAAACAACGACGACAAAAAAACTCCCTGATGGAGAAAAAACCCAAATATAATTTCTTTTTAATTGTTTCTTTTTCAAGGCCTTTTTTCTTCATTCAACTTTGGCACTGTGATGAAACCGGATTGATCTGATCTCTCACTCTGGAATTGCACAATGAAAAATTCTAGCAAATGATACATCAGCAAATCACATTGAATAACTCATGCTCATCTCAAGAATAAAATAATAAATCTTATTTTTTCTTCACAGCTTTTCCCCTCAGCTTATACCGAGTGTGAATTCTTTCATTAGATTACTTTCTTTTCCTCTTTCCACATTTGCCAACATTGTTAGTCAAAAAAGTTTCGGTACTCTTTGAAGAAACTTAAGATATATGAAACCAACAATCTATGCAGGGGACAAAGTTATTTTCTATATATTTTTCTTTTAAAGTATCTTGGGAGTCGGAGAGAGAGATAAGACACACTCGATCATACAGAAACAAACAAACATGTGGCGTAAAACAAAACAAAATATCTTGTTTTCATAAGTACTTTCTTATCATGCATGTCAATCTCCTTCTCCCTCAGTATGTTTGTGGTTTGCTTTTGGTAATCTGATCACATCGTGGGACCACTGCGTAACGAGCTGCGGCCTCATGTCATTCTTCACCCTGGCATGCCCCATTGATGGCTATGCCGGTCGGGAGGACTGAGACAACATATTTGGCACCCGTTTGTTTGTCCGTGGTCCCAGCGTCATCCCTGCCTAATGGCGCCTCTAGGCCATTCACTCCATCATCGTTAGTCCCTGGGTTCGCTCCATAATTGCGGTGGTCGTCTGCCCAAACAGGACTCCGCACAGCCGACACGGTCGGGTCTCCACCGTCGATGCTCTCGGACAAGATGCCTGCATCACCCGTCCTGGCCCCTGCTGCCGGTGTTGATGTTGTCGTTAGAGCGTCTCCAATGTTCTCCTCCCTTGCCTCTCTCTGGGAGGGCATGACAGGGCTGCTGCTCGGCGGGGATCCACCCTGGGATTTGCTTCCTAACGGATCACATTCCCTGCCCGGGGGTGAGTTAACATCGTCACTGATTGATGGTGGTAATGACCCTTGCTCTGCTGTGCTGCATCCCTCATCTGAAAGCACAGCACCGGCACTCTTCTTGGTAACACAGCAAACATCTCTTGTGTCCTCTCCAGTAACAACACCGTCGGCGACACTCGCAATTGTTTCTGAGTCTAGCAAAGCAACATCATCTTCTGTCAAAGCACCAAGTGATGTTGGGTCACCACGGCAACCACTGCCTACATTTCTGCTCATCATCTCAATGTCACTTGGCTCGGGGCTACGACATGCAATCGAGGAGCCCCCTGCACTTGTATCACAGTCTTTCAAGCTATGATCATGAACTTCTGCGTTCTCCACATGAGAGGCATGCTGGCCATGTTCCTCTATCCAGTCAAGGAAGGGGCCGCTTTTGTCCTCCGTCTTCGCCCGCCTCAGCTTACGCCGATCGAAATGCTGGATTTCAAGCTGTGGGTTGATAAAGAGAAACACAGAGTCTTAACAAAGATCGGAAGGGGGCGGTTAAGAAGGAGGCTGAGACAAAGAAAGAGAACAGAGAAAAACATGACATCCCCATGATGGCAACGTAACATAAACCTTGTGTCTCCTTTAGCTGCATGTGATGGCACATTCTGCTCGGATGATTCTCGCAATGCCCAACCAGAGCTAAAATAAATGGAAATGTATGCCCACAGGATGGCTAAGAGACTAGAATTTATGTTTGTTTTCATTCTAAACTCTAATTACATATTTATCTTGGACTAATCTCTGACTGCAGAGAGAGAGAGAGAGAGTGAGAGTTTTGAAGGGGGGGGGGGGAATAATTCTTGCATCACGAGGAAATATTTTGGTGTCCTTTTGCTCACCTGCTGACGCAGGTAGAGATTCCAGTTGAGCTGCTGCTTATCCTCCACCTCGACGTGCCGCAGCTGGCGGGCCGGCTCAAACTCCCTGATGGACTGGTTCAGAGCCCTGATGCTGGAGCGGTCCGTGTCGCCGAAAAAGTCTGAGAACTCATGCATGGACAGTGGTCTCAGTGGAGATTCTGCATGCATGGTTGGGGTGTGGGAGGAAGGAGCAAAAGGGGGTGGAGAGGGGAAAGACGAGCCATGAAGAGGGCAGGCAGATGGGATGCCAATATTCTGCTTTCTTATTTTACGCATTCTCGCACAGATGTGTACGTACTATGGCCATTCTTCTGCCTAAGTGTTTCTGAGTGACATTTACTAATACATTTTTTTCTACACAGTCTTTCCTCACATGCATTCATTCAGTAAATCCAACTTTGGAAGAAACATGCTCTGGAATCTCAAAAAAAAGAGAAAAAAAAAAGATTTCATATCGTTACATTGTTGCATACTGTTAAAAGCCTGAGATGAAAGTGGTGCTGTTGTGAATACGATGTGACCATGCGTGTGTGACAGTCCGTAGGTAACATTGCACTTAGTGAGGGTATTCTTTCAAGGCCAACACATATCCATTGGGTTGAAAAAAAAAAGCAAAACCCAGAAGTACACAAATAAACCATATTGCGAGTGAATATCAACGACAATGAGAGCATGAACAACAAATCAGGCCACCAAATTTGGGGAAATTGAAGAGAGGGAGAGAAGGAAGGGGGAACACAGATGAATTTACAAGTGCATCAATTAAAAAGCATGAGTCAGTTCCTAATCAGCTCATACGCACATTTGGTACAAATTACCTTTTTCTTTTCTCAGATGGTTAGGCATTTCATTCATTTTCAAAGTGACATAATGCATAAGTTTGTTTGACGTAATAATTCATGGAATTCATCTTCTACAAAAAAAAAAAAAAAAAAAAAATTAACTTGCATAGTCTAGATGACTAGACTGCCTGTCAATTCACGTTTGGGGTACATCAATTTCATTGTTTGCATTGAATGCATTAATAAATTTTCTACCAAATATAAGGTTTTACTGAACACTTTGTTGCTGTGAGGTGGATGCACTAGCAAGCACCATTTATAAGCAGGGCTCGACAGTAACGGTGGCCTGGTGGCCAAGGGCCACCAAAAATGAAAGTCAGGCTACCAAGTTTAAAAAAAGGGCAAATTTGGTGGCCTGCCTCAGGCCATCATAATTTTTTTAAAAGTATGTCAATAAATTCATAACTTTTTCGAAAAGTGTGTCAATAAATTCGTAACTTTTTGCGCCGGAAATTCGCAGTTAAATTTTTTAAAAGGATGGATGAAAAGGACTGAATGAGTGCCTGAGAGTGAGTGTTGCGAGTTTGTTGACGTTTATTTATGAATTGATATGTCCAGCTTCAAATTCTTACTATGATAAAACTTAAGTATTTGACTCACTTAAAAAAAGACAGGACTTTTATTTTTTTTTTTCCCGGGCCACCAAAATAAAAAGTTAGTGTGGAGCCCTGTTTATAAGGATTATGTGAAAAATCATTACATCACATATGCTTATCTCAGTGAATTTTAAAACCAATATGCCTGTTGGTACAAATGAAATTTGTCTGCTCATGCAGAGTAGAACTATGAGCTGGTTTACTGAACTGAGAGTGAAAATTCTGTATCACTAACTTTGCATTTGAATGTTAAAATTGGTGTATTTTACACTAATGCTGACCATTTCATCCTTCTGTTTTGTTCTTTTTTGTTCTTTTTAGTTACATGATTGCAGTCTTTATCTATTCAATCCCTTCAAATCATTCTCGCATGTTGGAGAAAAAAAGGGGTGGGGGTCAAATGACTTGTCATGTGCTTACGACATCATTTTTCCTTTTATGAAGATGCTTAATCACAGTCGACAGTGAATCATTGGCTCATCCAGCAATTTGTGATTGATCTCTCATGAAAGGGCATGCAGATAAAGCGTAAAATAAAGCAGAAATGCCACTGATGTTTCTGTTATGTCCCTTGAGAAGCATTAGGATCTCAATGATTTACAATTTGGTGACTTATATACCTCCTGCCTCTGTCAAAGAATCACTCCAATGTTTGAAGATATATTTTGATGTTCCTGAAATAGGCATAATGTTCCTTTGCATGCAAGCACTTTTAAACTTTTCCCAAACAAACACATCCTCACAAATGACACAGAGACACTAACTGTTTGATTGGGCGTCGGCCCGGACGTCGGCTGGGATGCCTGCTGGGTCCTCAGCTGCTGCTGTGCGGCTGTGGTCCGGACTGAGAGGGCCGGCCTCTTGGTTGGCATCCGTGGGATCCGCCTGGGAGGAGCCCGAGGAGGTGTTGGTCTCCGTGGACGTCACAGACTCCACGTCATCGTCTCTCCTCATTGCCATCTTCAGCATCTGGGCGATGTCACTGCGCTTCTACATGGAGAAAAAATAAAGAATGTTATCCACCTCATTTCATGAATCCTCAGTTTTGATTGGTTCTAATCAGGGACATAAATGTAACAGTTGCCTGCAGCATCGTAGAGTCTATCATCGTCTATCAGAGTTTATCATCATGTATGTTGCGTTCTTTTGAATGTTCTCCATGTTTTCTTTGCTTTAGACTGAATCATCCACCTGACTAGTCCCAACCATTGAGTTCTACATTAGGAACCTCTGCGATCCGATGGGTAAGCCTAAGGCGTGATTTCTACATACACCATGTGGGCCCTGACCTGTGTGAGTCGGAGGGGTATCTGTTGCGCCTTGTTCCTCAGGTGTGGGTTGGCCTGACCAAGGTCAAGCAGTAGTCTGACCAGGGGTGCAAAGTTGAACCTGGCTGCCTCATGCAGGGGGCTGTTGCCTCTTTGGTTGATCTGGTTAACGCTGGCACCATGCTACCAGGGGAAGAAAAAATAGATAAATTAATATAAAAAAGGCAAATGCATTGTTTCATCAACGCAACATGGTCTCGGCAATTAAACACAGGATCATTCACAGTGTAGATATATACATGATAGCACTGTTCTGCTGGCCCTTTGGATTGACACTTTTCAGTCTTGCAGGTGTAATATATATTTATTTACTTATTATGTTTGATATTGAGGAGTGTCGAATTTCTAAGGTAGCTTTAAATCATTGTGAAATGGCATTAATTGCAGTCGCCATGGTGGCAGCCAGGAAACAACAAAACAGTAGTGTATTAGTCATGATGGTACTACAATCATTGCAAAAAGAGTGAAAGCAAAACTTTCTGAGAAAAAGCTCCGACATATCATATAATCACTTTGTATCTGCATTGTTCTTACATTCACCAGATGCTAAAAACCATCTTCTGGTCAGCTGGAGTAAAAGATTTGAATCATAAGGCTAAAAACGAAAGTGTCCACATTAACCCGAACAGCTACTTCAGGCAGTGTATTCATAACACTGCATTGAACACATTTAATGTTTGAAGGCTATGCACATGTCTATAGCTTCCAGTCTTCAGTGTTTTAGAAAACTGTTCTTGTCCCTGTTACCTGAATGAGTACTTCAGCTGGGTCCACATGGCCGTTCAGGCAGCAGTAGTGGAGTGGGGTGTTCCCACGGGAGTCCTTGATATTGCACTTAGCCCCGTGCAGCAGTAGCTTGGCCACCACCTTTAGGCACAGACAGATCAAGATGGGACAGAACCCGCAGGGGGCATCACGAAACAATTTATTAAGGGCCTCCTTTAGGCAGATGTCTCTGATTATTTTACAATTACCACAGCAGAGAGTTTTAGCGGTCATAGCTGATTGGTTTTGATACTCGCCAGACTAACAGCACAGCATCAACTTGTTCACATCTTTCATTTTTCAAAAATTGAGCAACCCCATTTCTTGTGTTACACATAATGAGACTCACTTGCATCTATGTCAAATACAGGAAGTCTACAATGCTTTTACATGACAGATGTTATCGTCGGCCTCATGCCAAAAGGGCCTTAACACCATAGACTTTGTACACTATTAATGCCCTTTTGGCATGAGGCCGACGTTATATTCTTAACCGTCGAAAGGAATGTATGATGTTCATCTATCTTTGGGCGGTTCATACTTTGTCAGTTGTAGTTGGCACACCTGGGGGGCATTTCATGAAGGAACTTGTCGGATAGAATATCTGACAAGTCAATTATATCCGACAAGTTTTGAGAAATTCTTTAGTCTGATTGGCTGATTTCTCTGAACTTGTCAGATATAATTGACTTGTCGGACATTTTATCCGACAAGTTCCTTCATGAAATGCTCCCCTGAAATGATAGCTCTGAGGATAAGAATGATGAAAGACAGGGGATTGAAGAATGTCAGCTTGGTCTAGTATCAGCATTTTTTATTAAGTTTTGGGAAATATGCATGGAGCAGCAAATGAGTCCATGCTGCTTGTGTATTCTCATTCAGATCTGAGGATCACTGAAAGCAGACCACGAGTGAAGCACGACAACTCTACACAAGGTCCTACCTGACCAAACAATTTGTAACTGTGGTAGGCTATAATGACTGCAGTTGCCATTGTGAATAAGTGAAATACTCTCAGCAGCTGGGCTGATAGATGTTGCCACATCCTCATGCTACTGCTACCCTGGAAACACCGTCAGCTAACAATCTGAATGGGTCTTACAATGTCAAAAAAAACAAAAAAAAAAGTCTACAGAATATGCGCTTTCTTTTAATCTCAACTGACAATGTACCAATAACATGAAGTTGTGACTGTTTGTGGCTGACATATTAAATGCGGTCCATCTGCTATTGGTTCTGTCAGCATGGCTGAGTGAAAGTGACATTGGCATTCTGCTCACCTTGGGGTGGTTGCACTGGCAGGCCAGGTGGAGCGGGGTGCTCTGCTGGCTGCTGCTGTTCTTGTTGTTGGGGTTGGCCCCCCTACGCAGCAGGGTGTCGATGAGGGTCTCGTGGCCGTGCAGGGCAGCCACATGGAGGGCCGTGTACCCTTCCTGGTTGCAGGAGTTCACGCTCAGCCCGTTGGTGTTCATCCTGGTGCGCTGCAAAGTTGGTACAAGAGAGCAGGTGGCCAGTGTTGTGGCCCAAATTATCGGCTCATTCAAATTTACATGACAAAAGAACACATGAGCCCAACAACAACAAAATCTGGCATTCTACACTTTTACTATCAGCACTGATCCAGAACACTGTGTATACATGTACCTAAAGTACAATATTGTAATTCATGACATGCACTGGATGGGGCAACAGTACTTGGTTTGGTGAACTGGACTTCAGAGCATTTTTCAGTTCTCACATTACCGCAATAATGACCACATACATTACATGATTAGAGACTACACTAAAGCAGTTACGTAGATGCTGGAAAATATGAAATCACAGTTTTGACTGGTGGTGATATTGAATTGACATTAACACACATTTCCTTACGAATCAGCCACCCTCCCATTAAAAAAAAAAAAAAAAAATCACTGCATCATTAAATGGATATACAGAAGATTCATTCGCTGTTCTGACATCAAAACTGAAGTCTTGCCACAACCATTGGTTAAAAAAAATTGACCATTTTTCTTGACAAGGTTCCCTTCAGGCTGACAAAGCACCCAAATTAAAACTTTCCCATGAGCAGATTCTTCACACTTTGTGACCAGCCAGTCATTGTGTACATGTCTTTCTATGGTATGACACAATCTGGCCAACTGGTCTTGAATTCAAAACCCCTTTCTAGGAGGTATTACCCACCTTCTGGAGCATTGCACATTTACTGCACTGGCAGAGAGGGTGACAGAGCTTCATGTCTGCCAGATAACTGCTCTCGCCATCTTCCTCGTCATCGTCGAAGTCGCTGTCGCTCAGCCAGCCGAGATGGTGCTTCATCATGACCAGGTCATTGTCGGCCACGCTGCGAAGCAGTTTCTCCACCTGCACAATGCAAAGATGGGAAATGGTGGGATAGTGGAGTATGAAAGTAAAAATGGAAATGACTCTTTGGCAGGAAATTGGGTTTCATGAGATACTACAATCACTTTCTGCCTTGAAGAGACACAAGACACAACAGAGCTGCCAACCATTCTGAAAAATTTGTATTTGTTAAGGTACGTTCCCACTTAGTCAAGTTGTAGTCTCGAGTAATGGCGAGCTACACAAGCTTTAACTTGCATGAATTTGCATAAAAATTCCTTCCAAATTAGCCAAATTGTAGTGGTGAGTCATGGCAAGTTGTGTAGATAGAGGAGGCACTCCTGATAACTAGAGTACCGCTCTTCATGCAATTCGAGATAACTCGCGACAACTCAGCATGACTCGAATTAACTGAACACAACTCTGCTTGAAATCGCAAGCAAGTCCTCAATTTTTGATCATGTTCAAAACTTTGCTAACTCTTTGCAACTTGTTGCAACTCGCGCTAAGCTCATAATACACTTGCATTACTTGTAACAAGCTCAAGATGAAGTCTACACATGTATATTACTTGCATATAACTCTCCACCTTCAAACATTCAGATATACTTGACAGAGGTGAGTTATTATGCCATAACTCGCCACTACAAGTCAGCTAAGTGGGAACCCTGCTTTATGAAAATCTGAAGGGAATTTGAAAATACATAAATGCCTTCAAAAGAATCAAAATTCACAACAACAAAAAAATAAAATGAGACTGTTCAAAAAATGTATTGAAAGTAATAGACGCAATAAAAAGAACTCAGGTAATGCAACATATACCTACTAATGTACGGTATGCAAGCGCAAAATTAAAAAGCACGCACACACGCACACACAAACACACACACACACACACACACACACACACAGGCTAACCGCCACATTAAAGTAAGCAGAGCTTCATGAGTCCTCCAACTAGGAACATGACTTGCTTGACGGAAACAGCATCTTTGTTCTGGAAAGTTTTCCCTCTGCAGACATATATTGGTAAACTACCACATTAAAGGGAATTTTCAAGATGATTTGCCAGCGGCAGAGAGGCTTACCTCCTTCTGGCCTGGTTGAATCAGTCTCGTTGGCTTAACTACTGACACTCGGTGAGGAATGACAAGATCCTCTTCTGATGTTGACAAGATGCTTGCAATGGGAGGGCTTGTGGCCTGAGAGTGAAAACATTGAAATGAATGTCAAGCGTGACAATTGTTCTTTCATCATGGCTACTCAATGTAATTAGTTGATCCTGAACTCAGACATAATTAAATCCAGAATTGCAAGCATCAACAAGCATGTTTCAGGTGATTTATGTTGTGGATCATGTGCCTGGTACTTGGAATATCTTGACTCCTTGTGTCCAAGATTTTTCACTTCTTGCACAATTTACCAAAGTAAGAACTGCAAATGGTCTCCAGGAGCCAGCTAATGGTATAAAGTAGCTACAGACATGTGGGTTCATGGTGCAAAATGGAAACTAGAAATGTCGCTTTGGCGACTGGTATGCCTCCGTATGCCTCCGCCATAATGCATGATTTTCCCAATAGGTCTAGATACAAAATGTAGTACATGTGGACACTGTGTGATTACATTTTCACAAAATTGGCAAAATATTGGAATGACAAGTTTGTCACAAATGTGTTGAATGTTCACCTTCCTTGACGTAGGTTTAATTGGATGAATAGGAGAGCATGTAGCTAGGGATTTAAGGACTTTAACTTGACTTTGACCCATTCATACATTTAGGCATTGAGCAATTTTCAAGGTACAGGTGTGGAGAAAAAGTGCAATTTCTGAATTGAATAGTAAATTGTTACAATTTTCATCAGGCCCTTGACCCTAAAATTCATAAGATAATTACTTTCAGGTAGAACATGCATAATATGTACTAAGTTTCAAGGTAACTCGAGCCACTTCCGAGATATGGAGGAAAAAGTTAGTTCAGCACTTTCACTTGATCTTTGACCTTTTGACCTTTGAGGCAAAAAGAGAAAAAAAAAACTTTCCAGAGAATTTCTATTAGAATACACACGCATACACCAAGTGTAAGAAAATAACCCTGCTGGCATTGCATAAATATGAGGGTAATAGTAAAATTTTGAAGTCTGTTGCACTTGACCTTTGACCCCTGACCTTTGACCCCATGAACCCTACATTCTCTAGATAATCACTTCCAGTCAGTACATGTATATACTATGTTCCATGAAGATACCTTGAACAATTTTCCAAGGTACAGAGAAAAAAAAAGAAGTTTTAATATTTTTACTTGACCTTTTGACCTTTGACCTTTGACCTCATGACCCAAACTTTCACCAGAGAATCTTAATTGGGTAATACAGGTATACACTAAGTTTCAAGAAAATATCTTCAGGCATTCAATAGACATGGTGGAAATAGTGAAATTTTATGTATTTGACCCTGACCTTTTGACTTTTGACCTTTGACCTCATGACTCAAACTTTCACCAGAGAATCTTAATTGGGTAATACATGTATACACTAAGTTTCAACAAAATCTCTTCAGGCATTCAATAGATATGGTGGAAATAGTGAAATTTTATGTATTTGACCCTGACCTTTTGACCTTTGACCTCATGACCCAAACTTTCACCAGAGAATCTTAATTGGGTAATACATGTATACACTAAGTTTCAAGAAAATATCTTCAGGCATTCAATAGATATGGTGGAAATAGTGAAATTTTATGTATTTGACCTTGACCTTTTGACCTTTGACCTTGAGCATGTGCACCCAAAAGTTGATAGGCACAACTTCACCCCCTAATACACATACATGCCAAGTTTCATTAGGATACCTCAACAGGTTTCGATAGTTACCTTGTCCACAAAATTCATTACGGACGGACGGACGGAAGGACGGACGGAAGGACGGAAGGACGGACGGACAACCCGAAAACATAATGCCTCCGGCACCACTTCGTGGCGGAGGCATGAAAATGAAATCACCCAAGCCTCCTACATATCCCCCTCCCCCCCCCCCCCCCCTAAAAAATGGAAAAAAAAAATCTTTCCTATCAGGATTTCAGTGAATGTCTGTATATCATCTTTTTTCCCAACAGGATGACTGACTTGCAGTAACAGGCCAACAATGTAGTGCACAAGTGTATGAACCAACATGTACGTTCCAAACTGTACATGAGTGTTATTACATAATTTTTCTCTCTTGAGACACATCAATGGTACAGAAAACAAACAAACACATACACATAGATATACAAACACAACATGGATAGATAGTGTAATGCCTAACACTCACATATGGGCTGCCCCCATCGGTCTGGTTCTGCGAGCTATAGAGGATGGCCCTCGAGATGTTGATGTTGTGGGAGCACATGAGGGGAGTCTCCTGCCTCCGGTTCTTGGCCTCCACAGACGCCCCGTGGTCTATCAGCGTCGTCACAATGTTGGCTGCAGGATTGGAGGAAACAGTGGGGCGACTGGTGAGCAATTACCTCAGTCACCAAGTAAAATGAATGCGAATGATGACGTTGCAACAACCATTTAAAGGGGAAGAAATATTTCAATGATCTGTCAGTTTGAGATACTATGTCATGTGGAAATGCACAGATAAAGATCTCATGTCCAAAACAGCTGCAATAACATAAATTCAAACAGATTGAAAACATATTGGTAAAACATCAGACGAAATAAGCAATACATTCATGACTGGTTGACTGCAAACAAATTGAAGATATCCACAAACAGGACCGTGTACAATCAATTTCCTACAATACCGTTAACTAGTCAATAAATATCTTTATAAATTACACACTTGGCTTTTCTTGTGTGTGTGTTTTGTTTTTTTAAGTACAGAATTTCTTCATCCGCTTTGTGTAGATATTCTTTGGCCTGTCACAATCGGTAGAATGATAATGATAATGATAATGAATAACATTTATATAGCGCTTAATACTGATGTTTCTAAGCGCATCAAATCGGGGAAAAAATAATATATATAACATAAAAACAAAATACAGCATTATGTACATATTATGATAACGACAGCAACAACAACAACAGCAAAATTAAGGTTGTGTAAACAGATGAGTTTTCAACAATGACTTAAACCTATCAACATTTTCAGCGTTACAAATATAAAAAGGGAGTTCATTCCAAAGAAGTGGGGAAATAACTGAAAAGGCCCTATCACCATAACGTGTACAGGTGCGGGGACCACGTGATAATTGGAGAGCGGAGGAAGAACGAAGAGAACGGGTTGAAGTGGAGGAGCGGAAGGAAATTAAATCTTTAAGATAAGATGGGGCAAGATTATTACATATCTTGTAAACAATAAGGAGGATTTTAAAAGTGATACGTTGATGGATGGGGAGCCAGTGGAGGGATTGGAAAACTGGAGTAATGTGGTCAGATCTTTTTGTAAGGGTCACAAGCCTAGCAGCTGTATTTTGAATTCTTTGAAGTGGTGCAGTACTTGAAGCAGGGAGACCAACAAGAAGGGAATTGCAGTAGTCAAGATGAGAGGAAACAAATGCGTGAATGAGACGTTCCGTGGAAGACTGATCCAATAATTAACGTATTTTACCAATTTTACAAATACCACAAGCAGCAGAACGACATGAATTCTTAATATGTTGTTGAAAGTTCAGATGCTTATCTACAATAACTCCGAGATCTCTGACGGACTGAGAGATGGGGATAGTACTATCTTCAAAGGAAAATTCTGTTAGAGAGCTACCCCGCCTGAACTGAGAATGAACATATAAAAATTCCGATTTAACACAATTCAATTTCAAATAATTATTGTGAGACCATTGCTTGATATCATCAACACATCTACTAAGTTTGCAGAGTGCTTCGACTTGGGTATTTGGTTGTATGATTATGTAGATTTGAGTATCGTCGGCATACATAACATGTAAAATATCGTTATGAGAGTTGATTACTGAAGACAGAGGGGCTGTGTATAGAAGAAATAGTAAAGGACCAACCACAGACCCCTGGGGGACACCATGTCTAAGAGGGAACGACTGAGAAAATGCACCGTTCACAGTAACCATCTGAAATCTCCTGTCCTCCTGTAACACCTTCCACAAATCAGAATACACAACATCTTCACTCTTGGTCTAGAATATAGACTACACGCCAGCATTTTTAACACATCCTGTCAGGGTCTAGTAACAAAGACTACACACACACTCCTTGCCTTACTGAACACAATTAAATGGTCAGGGTACTGCATACTTAACACACTCTGTTCACACGGTAAGAGTGTATGACCTTACCGTATCCCCATCTGGATGCCAGATGAAGGGCGGTATCCCCCCTGGTGTTGGTGGCATTGATGCACACCCTCTGGCAGGGTCGGGTGGAGTACAGCAGTGCCTTCACACACTGGGTGAGAAAGAAAAGAGGCAGGAAATGATATGAATGCTTCTTTGAATGATGACTGCCTGCCATCAAGAACTGTACAAATTAAGTCTCTACTATCCCAACCACAGAATCCTACTTTAAACCAAGGTTCACTATGACTGATAATATCAACAGCTCCCACAATCATTGTATTAGCATAAATAAAATCTTCAAGATGTTTGCTAAGGATGATGCAATTACTGTATATGTGTTATAATCTGTATGCTACAACAAGGCCTGTTGGTCTGACATGACCAACTTACTAACTGTAGTATACTTACTGTATCACCTCTCAAAATACCCACCGGCAATCGGCAATTTGCCCCTCCCACTGGCTGGAATGCCCCTTTAAACAGTTCACAGCCACAACATTTTATTACTCACTTGTGTCCCCTTGAGTGGATTTGTGGACAGCTAGGAATATGTATATTGTGATAGCAGGATGCACTGCCCTGGCAGTCAATCACAGCATCAATTAATCTTAAGGAGCTTTCATTTGATCACAATACACATAAAGGACATGTTGCTGGTCTGCTATCATACATGGTCGTCCTTACCATAAAAGGAAAGAAAAGTGTCAAATACCATACTTCTGACTAAAAAACAAATATAACCCCTTTCTCAAAAGCAAAGCAGAAAGAGAGCAGAGAGAAAGCGAGAAAAAAAAAACCCAACAAAATGGCAGACAGGCAGACAGAAAGAGAGACAGAAAAAAAGGTCCTAACCTCTTCATGGCCGTTTGCACTACACAAATGCAAAGGCCTGTTGCCATCATTGTCCTCAATGCCCACCATGGCTCCTTTGGCAAGCAGCAACAGCTGTGAAAAGACATCAAGATGGGGGAAGGGATGTGAAATTAACCTTGAATGTGATCACAAACTTGGTGCCAAGATATTTACTTCCCTACACTGTGTGCATCCATGAGCAGATGATGATAGATAGCTATTCCAATCAAAAGAACCTTGATTCCTTCTATTATTTGTCTGCCATGTCAGACAAAGATGCTGCATTCATCTGATGCTCATTTCTGGATATGATGCTATGTGCACAAGACATCTTAATAATTCATTTGAAATTGCAAAATGAGCACAAATGTGGCATCACTTGAAAGTGTGGGTTATTGTAAACTTGGCTTTCTTGCCAACTGCCCACAGGCATGGAAATGGTGCCCTAGAGGTTCAAAGGTCAATGCACTATTTCATACAGCTACACCTTTACACTTGGAAACAGCATGAACGAATGTTTCTACCACAACTTTGTATATTCTACTGACATAAAATGAATTCATGCACCACTTTGGGATTTGGTACGGAATGCTAGCTAGTCACACCCAGTTACATTCCCTGTACATATCAATCTTTAGCCACCCTATCTCCTCAGGGCTGTGTCTGGATGAGACAGTATCGAGCCATAGATCTACAATGTGAATGCTAAGACGATGCTAATCAGGCCAAAAAAATGGTATTCTGCACATGTGCAAGACAGCTGCTTCCATTGTCCAACCCAGGAGGCGGCGTTGTCTTAGCATTCGCAACGCAGATCTAAAGCTTCTATTATATGCAAGGCGGATGATTCTTACAGTCACATGTTGGTGCCCTCTCTGGCAGGCCAGGTGTAGCGGCGTTGACCCATGGTAATCAGTGGCATTGACCTCGCCTCCCCTCCTCATCAAGGCGTGTACTACATCTGGATAACCTGAACAGAGAGGGGGCAAAATTAATACGATATCAGGGAGATATAACACTTATGATATGATGATTATTGTCATAGTAATGATGCTGATAATAAAAAAAAAACAACATAATACTGATGATGATAATGATGGTGATGATGACTTTATTTCTCAATGGTAGTCTCTTCCGTACTAGCACCATGCCCTAAAGGGCCCCAATGCCGTCATTACCACAGGACTGCTGAATATCCATTTGTACATCATCATACAGGATTTGAAACCAGAATTCCACTGATCATGTCCTGATTGTCTATAGTCTTTAGCCATATCCACTGCACCACAGCACCACATCACCCTAGCACTCTAGCCCACAAACCAGCTAGTACCCTGTCAAGATATCTACCTCTCGCAATAATTCAAAAGAAGCAGCCCTCCTCTCCCAAGTCTGACCAACTTGAAAGGAAATTGCACTTGAGATGGTAATAGATATACAACAAGAGACCCGCGGGTCTAGCGCTCACCCGAGTATCGCAAGTTCACCTTTCACGCATTCACTAATCTAAATTATTCACAGCTCTACTAAAATTTGACCAGGCATTCTCAAGTAGAAGATGAAAATGTACAATAATGGCCCAATTTTTTTAAGATTTCTTAATGTGGGGGGATTGGGGCCTCCTGGGGCCCTCTGGGTGGGGCATGGTGCCCATATTGATAAACTGATATCCTGACCCCCTAGGGATGCTACATGTACCTACCAAGTTTGACGAAAATCCATCATGAGGTTTTCAGGAAGAAGATG
Source organism: Diadema setosum (assembly GCA_033980235.1). NCBI lineage: Eukaryota > Metazoa > Echinodermata > Echinoidea > Diadematoida > Diadematidae > Diadema > Diadema setosum. Next base: position 31,519,294 of record CM067066.1, on the reverse strand, counting down.
AAAATGTACAATTCAGGCCCCCATTTGGACCTTCCCAACCCCCCCCCCCCCCCTGCCCCCAAGAGGGGCACCCCTGGATCTGCTATGAACAAGCTTGAAACTACAGTCATTAATGTACTCACTCATAGTATTATCTTAGCTCTATAACTTCTGATTTGAGTGAAGATTTTTAAAGATTCCTTCATTTTTTTTTGGGGGGGGGGGCTGGGGGCCCCCTGGGTGGGGCATGGTGCCTATTTTAACAAATTGAGATCCTAACCCCCAAGGGATGCTACCTACTAAGTTTGGTGAAAATGGGTCATGGGGTTCTCAAGAAGAAGATGAAAATGTACCATTTAGGCCCCATTACGACCCCTCCCCACCCCCCTCCCCTGGGTCCCAAGGGGGGCACCCCTGATTCTGCCATGAACAAACTTGAAACTACAGTCATCAATGTACTAACTCATAGTATTAACTTAGCTCTATCACTTCTGGTTCTAGAGAAGAAGATTTTTACAGATTCCTTAATTGGGGGGGGGGGTGGGCCCCCTGGGGGCCCCCTGGGAGGGGCATGGTGCCCATTTTAACAAATTGAGTTCCTAACCACCTAGGGATGCTACCTGCCAAGTTTGAAGAAAATCGGTCTTGGGGATTTCAAGAAGAAGATGAAAATGTAAAAAGTTTACGCACGACGCACGATGCACGCCGGACGAAGGGCGATCGCAATAGCTCACTTGAGCCTTTGGCTCAGGTGAGCTAATAAAAAGCCACACCTCAAAGTTCCTAAACTTTGCCAAAGACACTGACAGAGCCCACTGTGAGGAAGGGATCAGAAGGGTCAAAGGTCATACCATATGCTGCTGCCGCGTGCATGGGAGTGCAGCCTCTGTTGTCTCTGGAGGAGGCTGTCACTGCCCGGGGGTCATTCCGCTTGCTGGAAGGGGAAGATGGGAAAAGTGCAGTGACATCAACAGGAATATCTCTGGCCTTGTATTCTATACAGATCATATAGCTAGACAGATCCATAGGTACACCGTTGCTGTAAATCTATCAATTTTATCAAGTGTTTACATAAGATGGATGAATATATAATTGACAAAAATAACCACTTGATACAATTTACAATTATTTTTTTTTTTTAAAGAAATATATAGTATATTTGAAGTAGTTTTTTTCACCCCAAATCAAATCAAGTCTATAATGGATTAGAGTGACATTCAGCTTTGCACATGTTATGAAAACTAGCTCTCTTCCCCTGGCAAAGATCTGTTCACACTTGTAATCATTTCAGTGTTTCCAATCTCCTCTTAACCCAGTGACATAATGTGTGATGCATCTCACTGGTTCTCTGTAACTGGCAAGGATCTGTTTACACTTGTCATCATCTCGGTCCTTCCAATCTACTCGTAATCCAGTGACATTCAAAAAAGCAATGTGTGATGCATCTAACTGACTCTCTGTACCTTGCGAGGATCTGTTCACACTTGTAGTTATCTCGGTGCTTCCAATCTACTCCTAACCCTGTGACATTAAAAAAAGCAATGCAGGATGTATCTAACTGGCTCTTTGTACCTGGCAAGGATCTGTTCACACTTGTCACAGGCACAAAGTGGATGGCACATCTTGCTGATCAGCCAGCTGTAGTCTGTACTGCTGGCCTCCAACATGGACTCAATTTCCTCCGTCTTTCCCTCTATCACTTTCTGCAGAGAAGACACAGAGGAGATGGGCATTCCATGTAGTATTGTGAACATCCAAAACTCAAAACTATGAAGTTATGTTAACAAGTCCTTTGCATCACAAACAAGGAAAAGTAGAAATCACGCGGTGCGTAATATATGTCCCCGCCGGAAGTAGCATTTAGTAGCAAAATGTACAATATAGGTAAAAAGATCAAGGTCAAAGGTCAAAGAAGTCAAAGGTCAAAATTCTATGTAGAAGTTTTGAAGCCCTCACCTAGTGCCATCACATAAAGCAAACGGAATCGAAATCGGGTTAGAAATGGCGAAGGAGTAGCATTTTGTAGCCAATGTACAATATAGGTAAAAAAATCAAGGTCAAAGGTCAAAGAAGTCAAAGGTCAAAATTCTGTGTAGCAGTTTTGAAGCCCTCACCTAGTGCCATCACATAAAGGAAACAGAATCGAAATCGGGTTAGAAATGGCGAAGGAGTAGCATTTGGTAGCAAAATGTACAATACAGGTCAAAAATCAAGGTCAAAGGTCAAAGAAGTCAAAGGTCAAAATTCTGTGTAGAAGTTTTGAAGCCCTCACCTAGTGCCATCACTTAAAGCAAACGGAATTGAAATCGGGTTACAAATGGCGAAGGAGTAGCATTTTGTAGCAAAATGTACAATATAGGTCAAAAATCAAGGTCAAAGGTCAAAGAAGTCAAAGGTCAAAATTCTGCGTAGAAGTTTTGAAGCCCTCACCTAGTGCCATCACATAAAGCAAACGGAATCGAAATCGGGTTAGAAATGGCGAAGGAGTAGCATTTTGTAGGCAATGTACAATATAGGTCAAAAATCAAGGTCAAAGGTCAAAGAAGTCAAAGGTCAAAATTCTGTGTAGAAGTTTTGAAGCCCTCACCTAGTGCCATCATATAAAGCAAACAGAATCAAAATCGGGTTAGAAATGGCGAAGGAGTAGCATTTTGAAGCAAAATGTACAATATAGGTCAAAGGTCAAGGTCAAAGGTCACAACTGAAATTCTGTATAGAAGTTTCAAAGCTCTCATGTAGTGCTATCATATAAAGCAAACAGAATCAAAATCGGGTTAGAAATGGCGAAGGAGTAGCATTTTGAACATTTTGATCACACACGGACGCACGGACGGACGGACACACGGACGCACGGACGCACGGACGGACACACGGACACACGGACACACGGACACACGGACACACACACGTACGGAGCCCGTTTCATAGTCCCCTGCTCGAACTCGTTCGGCGGGGACAATTAACTCTTTGTAGAGTCCCAACTAGGATGGTAAAGAATTTCTACAAATATCAATATCAACATCTTCATGTAGCACAACCATACTAAGAATTAAAACAAAACAAGAAGGCATCTCACATGAATGTATCTCTCATGCAAGGTCCAAATTATCGGTTGAGAATGAGAAGGGCATTAAGTTGTCTCGAACACATTGGCCCGAATTCACGAAGGTGGTACAAATGAAACCATGGTTTAAACCATGGACAAAAACCATGGAGCGCCAAGTGTCGCATGAAATATTTCCATACGAAATCAGTCATTTCGTCGATGAAATGATTATTTTGTAATGAAATGACATCATTTTGTAGCTAAATGAACATTTCGTCCACGAAATGATAATTTCGTCGACAAAATTTTGTCGACAAAATGACCAATTTCATAACGAAATATTCTGTGCGGTACTTGGCGCTCCATGGTTTTTGTCCATGGTTTAAACTATGGTTTCATTTGTACCACCTTCGTGAATTCGGGCCTATGGGTTTAGTGGCAACTTAACCCTAACTAGGCCGGGCTAATAGGTAGTTGATAGAGCCGGGGGGGGGGCCTGGAGGCCCCCCCTCCAGATCTCGGCCGTCGACTGCACAATCGCGACGAAAATTGGCACACACATTGCCTATGATGTAATCTAAAATACCATGAAGTTAATTTTTCAAAAAAATTATCATTTATGCTAAATTATGCTAATTTATGCATAATGATGCATGAAATCAGACTATTTGGTATAAATCACAAAATAAAGCTCAAAACAGGAACATTTTTGTGTAAATATTCTTTTTAGTGTCCTTAGCAAATGTAATAAAAAAAACTGTGATATCAGAAAAAATTCTATTTAGTATATACTAAATACTATTAAGTATTTTATTGTTTTTAATTTTTTATGTATTTCGTTGTTTTTTGACTTCATGTTTTTCATTGTTTTTTCGATGAAATTTGTCCACAATATCGCCCCGAACAAGAAAATATGTTATTCATTGATTTTAATCAATAAAACACCAAAATAATCATGCTTTTATGAAATTTGCCTGTAAGCACAGTTTGCATTGAAATTGAACACGAATTCACGTTTTTTAGCAATTTTTAGTCTGACATGCACGTTCATATTTATGCGTAACTTCGAAACCACGCGCCTGGGCGTCGCAAATTTGGTGTCAAAAGATGCAGGAGACTCGAAAGAAAAAAGTCATGAAACGTCACGGCGATAGCTTTTTGCGATTGTGATACATTGCGCGGAACGTCGAGGGGGGGGTCCTCGGAGGCCCCCCCAGCCTAGTTAGGGTTAACGCCCTTCTCATTCTCACCCGACGATTAATAAAGGTAATTATGCCCTATAATTGATCTAATATCTTACCCTGTAATATGCAACATCAGTTTCAATGATTGGCATTAACAATTTTGACGAGCCTCTAAGTAAGGATTACTGAAAGTAGATTAATAACAGAAAGGCATCAAAGTCAAATTTACACAATCATGCAGTCTCCAAGTTGACAAAAACTTCAAAAAGACAAAAAAAAATGAAAAAAAGGCAGACAGACAGATTGACAGAAAGAAGAAAGAAGAAGGAAAGAAAGCATAAGAGGAAGGAAAGATGAAGGAAAGAGGAAGAAGTACCTGGAAAAGGATATCCACCGAGGGAACACCGTCCTCTGTGGCGTCTAGTCTCTGCCACAGACTCTCGGAGCTTTTTAGTGACGTAGGCGAGGAGGGTGGTATGGAGAGGCGGGGCTTGTCCACAGAAATGGGCATGGCGAGGGTGGAGGTGCTCATGGCGCCGGACTTCACATGCTCCACTGCCGCTTCGATGGATGCCATGTAAAATCTGGTCACCAGCCAGAGAGAGAGAGAGAGAGATCAGTAATGTGCATCAAAAATTAAACCCTATACTCTGCAGATAGAAGTTCTCTCTTTCCATTGTTCATTTGTTTTGTTTTGTTTTGTTTTTCCTTTCTTTGAGGGGAAGAGGAACGTAAACTTGATCATTGAATCTTGGAAACAGAAACCATGAGATGTATCTTGTTAACCCTTACTGCGCTTTATGCACCGATTGGCATTTCAACTGGATTACATTCTTCACCAACTGGCACAAATGCCTGCACACTAGCCGATAATAAAAAGGGATTACCTAATCTCCTGAATCCCTATTGCATCACCAGGTCCTTCCTGTTGGATCGAGGTCACATTGTTACATACCAGATTGGCTGGCTAATTTACAATTAGGTCAACTTCGGAGGAATTAACTGATTGAAATGAAGAAGAATAAAGTTCAAGGTAAGGGCCTGGGCATCGTAAGGTGGTTTGATCTTGAAACAGAAATCATAAGATTTTTTTTCACAGATAAAGTCCATGCGGACAAATATGTTTATCTTGCATCACACACATTATCACATGAAAGTTTTGGCCAGAATATCATGATCACATGAAAATCATGATTTTTCTTTCTTCATGCCAAATGGGAAACTTTGTATTTCAAATGACAGAGCACTGCAACAAAGCACCAACTATTTCTTAGACATGTTGCCACATGATCTTATATTTCAGTATTTCTTAAATGACACCAAATTATGTGTATCACATTTATCATGTATTTTCATTTATCAAAATCCCTAACTTCTGCTCCATTAACCCTAAGAAGACTGGGCTATTTTGATGCCTCATGGGACTGGGGGGCTCATTGGGCCCCCCCCCAAGATCTTTGCCGTTGACCGTGTGATTGCAAGGAAAATTGGCACACGCGTTACCCACAAGGTAATCTACAAAACTGAATAGGTAATTATTTCTCAAATATTCAAATTTATTTTCAATAAATTAATTATGCTAATTTATGCATGAATTTAAAAAATAGCTGTAAATCTGTAATTAAAGGTCCAAACTGCTGATTTTTGGTTATAGGTACTCTGTGTAGGATTCTTATTGAATGTACATAAAAAAAAGGGCAGTATCAAATTTTTTAAATGTATTTTATTGTTTTTAAAATTTCTTATGTATTCAATTGTTTTCGACTTTTTTTCATTGTTTTCGACTTTTTTTTATTGTTTTTTTCGATGGAAATCATCGGCGACATTATTTCAATCATAAACGACATGAAATTAATTGATTTTGATCAGTAAAAGTAAAAATAATGATACATTTAGGAATTTTGGTCAGAAACAGAATTTGCATTGGATTTGTACATGAAATCACGTTTTCGAGCACTTTCGGGTCTGACATGCACTTACAAAATATTGCGTAAGTTCAGAACCGCGTACCTGGGCGTCGCGAATTTGGTCTCAAAAGTTGCGCAAGACTTGAAAGAAAAAAGTCATAAAACGTCGAGGCGTGAGATTTTTACGTTCCAGATTTATCGTAAAAAATGTCAAGGGGGGGCCCAAAAAGCCCCCCCCCCAGTCTTTTTAGGGTTAAGAATGGACTGTAATCCAGCACAATGATTCCTATCACTTGAATAAAGATGAAAAATGATACAAGGAGCAACACATACAGTTACACACAAATGTATCCACTGATAAAAATGTACATGTGGTTAAATTTATCGAGCACCCACTGTACACACAACTTGAAAGGTGTGGGATTTGGGGCTTCTTCTAATTTCTGTGCTCACTACAGCTTATGGCAGACATACCCAAACTCTCCACCAGCAAAGTTGGAGAGACAGAAGTTCTGCATGTAGGAGAGGTTGGCCAGCCAGTTTGGGATGTCGGATTTGACAACGAGGAAGACGAGGAGAGGGAGGAGGTCATCAGAGGACATAGCTTTGCCTTAAACAATAAAAAGACAAGAAAAAGAAATTAACATTAATTATTACAGCTAGAGAAGGCAAAAAAAAAGAGAGCAACAGCTTACCGGTATACAGTGTTTATTCATTCATTAATAATTCTTTCATTCCAATGAGCACAGGGCTGCATCATCAATACGTTGACAATTCACACTTAAAGTCACTGTTTACCATTAGGAGCAGTGATTCAGGAAATGTTCAGGTTGTCACATTTGATGCACATATGCATAGTTCAGTTGTATCACAAAACATCCTATCATATAAAAATTTCACAATAAAGCCACAGCAAATACAAATATTTTATCAATCTTTTCATCTTTAGTTCTATCCATCAATGTACTTCAGCATCTATTTCTTTATTTTTCCATCCATTCATTCATCTATCTTTTTATATATCAACCTCTTCTGGTCTCTACAGAGCTTCAACCAAAGTTGTCACACACATACACACACAGACACATTCAGAGTATAAAGTTTGGCGACACTCAACTGTTTTCAATGATCTTGCCCCTGAAGCCCTGCTGCGTGATGGCCAGCACGGTCCTCCTAAGGCACTGCATCTTTCCCAGAGGGGTGCTGAACTTGTTCAGGGTGGACAGCTCCCGCCGCGCCCTCGGCACGTTGGTGGTGAACTCCGCCCGCACCCCAACATCCTTCACCTGCAGCTCGGACAGATTCCTCGTGATCTTGTTCAGATTGGCGTCCTGCAGTAAGAGGTTTTGTGAGAAGTTCCACATTTATCCTCCTAGGCTACTGCTACAAACACCCAGACATAATTCTACCCAATACATATATCAGGGCTCTCAATACTAACCTTTTCTCTGGTGGCCGTTTTGGACCATTACAATCTTTACATTTGAAATTTGGGTGACCTAAAAAAGGAAACACAGTGGCCCGAAATAGAAGGAAACATGTCAATTGATTTTGAATTCTAGCTGCCAGATCGGGCCACCATAAGATAGCCTTTTTGGAAATTTGGTGGCCCGAAATTAACTTTTAGTGGCCCAGGGTCACTGGGCCACCAGTAATGTTGAGCCCTGCATACATACACACACACACACACATTGATATGTATGTTTATACATACACACAAAAAAAAGTATCATGTAGCATTTCATACTGTACAATCGTCATACAAACAGTTGCAAACTAAGATTATTGTATCTATGATACATGAAAGGCCTTCAATACAGATTGACAGATAAGATTCTGGTCCAAATAATTTCATCCTGTAGTAATGTGCAGTAATCTCCATCATATGGAAGACCAGAACGCTGGATTCCTCAGGCTTATTTCCTGTTTTTGTTTCTTGTTTTTGCTTTTTTCACACATCCTTTCTTTCCAGGGAGTCTGCAGAGAGTTGGAGGTCATCTGAGTCTTGAAATAAATTTCTGTGAAATAGTAAAGGTTTGTGATAACAGATTAGAAGAGGAATTCAATTGTGAGACATAAAGAGTGAATGAACACCAGATGACATCTACACGGATGACCGGTCAAGCGTCCCACGTACCTCAGCAGCGTAGAACTGGCTGACCGCCTTGAAGACCTTGGTATACACTGCATTCATTATGTAGGTTTCCATGGCAATCTTCAGGTTGTCCATGTGCCCAGCATGCTTCTGCATAGTCCGCTGGAGACGGAATTAGACAGGGTGGCAGTGCATTTCACAACTGATTAAAGTCATTTCTTAGTGAAGAAACTGATGCTCCAAGATCATTTCATTCTATCAAACTTTACATTTCCAGAAAGTTTAATATATTCCTGAAATATGCACTCCTTCCAAGTATATCTGTTAATGCATGTGCACATTATTTCTACAATTTCACATTATTTTTAGATTAATGGAAAAATGCCTATCAATGTAGGGAAAATTGCATATCTATAATATCTGTATGTTTCTGGGTAACTCCTGAGTGAGTAATTGTAAAGCATGCATTTAAGAGAGTCACATTTTCCACATACACCTATCAAAAAACCCATTTGTGATTGCAGACTGTCTGTAGTGCCCAATGGAAAAATTCACCACCAGTTCAATTACAGTTGTACATCCCCATATAGAGTTATGTCTTATGCGGCCAAACTACCTACAGTGTTAAATTTGGTAAAATTACTTGACCAAGTCAATACAGAAAGCCTTCGTCAAACGTTATGCAGGTGCTCTTATTGGTAAAGCTACCCAATATCTGATAAACTGTATGTAAATTTCTTTCACTTGTACATCAACCACAAAAGTTTACAACAAACTGCCTTTCAGTAAAAGCAACTGTGAACAGTCCTTGAAAGAGAGCATAAAAGGTCATACTACCAGATGACTTTGGAGTATCAAAGGCTCAACACTATGTACAACACTCTGAAGACTTTTGTGATCAGTTTCTTACATTCCATCCATTCCCTTCACATTAACACTCCCTCTTTGAGCAGAGTTACCCATTAAATCACACATAAATGCACACACACACCCACACTCAAGGGGCCAATACAGCCTCTTTCAGTGACTTGAATGCCACAGCCAGTGGCAGATCCAGAGGGGAGTGCACCAGGTGCACACCCCCTTTATTTTTTTGTTTGTTACAACAAAAGAAAGAAAAAGAAATAACTGGAGGGGGGCATGTGCACCCTCTTTAATTTTGTAAAGGTGCCCCCCCCCCCCCTTAATGGAATTCCTGGATCCACCCCTAACGGCAATACTAAATACAATCTAAGTTGCTGTTCCATGCTTCCATTCGCCTGTTTCTATTTAAGTGCCCATACATCAAAGTACTCTGCACTCGAAAGCCAATAAGTTTCATGTCTGAAATGCATTGCTGACGGCCACTGTTAAAAAGGATTCAAGAGACTTACCAACACCACATCCTTGAGGGCAATCTGGATGCATTTGGTGAAGAGGGTGCCGGTGGCGTCGATGATGTGGCGCAGGATGTCTGCCCGCTGACTGGAGCTGCAGAACTGCTCTATCAGCTCATCCACCTTCTTGTGGGATGTTTTGCTGTCTGTGTGTTGTTGTTTTTTTTTTTTTGGGGGGGGGGAAAAAAGAGGACGAGACATTCGTCAACCCATCTAAATAAAGTCACGTCAGCAGACAATTTGACATTCAAATATTGCTACTCATAAACTTAGTGGCTGTAGATGATATACAGATTTTATGTTTGTATGCTACTCTGGATAGTTTTGATGGCATGTGATACAAATTAATTTGACATTCACATATCGCTGCTCATAAACTTAGACCCCGTTTACAGTGCGGGGCTGGGCAGAGCCACGACCGAGCCGCCGCCGAGCCCCGCAATTTTGTCCGTTTACAGTGCCGGGCTCGGCCCGGGCTTTTAAGTCAAACCTTTCAATATTTTGTCGTAGTGGCGCTCTGCTTGTAAACAAACGGAATTTGGTATAGTCTGGTTTCCAGACCCTTTCCCAACTGGACTCCGCCTTTGCCGAAGGAAAAATCCTTTGCAGGACAAAACCACTTTCTTTAAACTATACTAGTTTTCGACGCTGAGGGCCTTAATATCCTGAATAGGGAAATAGTACGGACAGAGGGTCTGGAAGCCAGACTAAATTTGGTACCGCATTTGGCCCAGTTTGCGTTTACACTGAGAAAAGGCCGGGCTCGGCAGCAGCCGAGCCGTGGCTGAGACCACCTCCACAGCGTGGCCAAATGTGCGGCCAATTTTGGCCCCGCATTTGGTCTTTTGCACGTTTACACTGAAATGAAGGCCGGGCTCGGCCATGGCCGAGCCCGGCCTTTTCACTCACTGTAAACGGGGTCTCAGTGGCTGTATATGATCTACAGATTTTATGTTTGTATGGTACTCTGGATAGTTTTGATGGCATGTGATACAAATCATTGGTGTTTTGACATTTACACATTTCTAAAAATACAATGTGCTTAAAACTGCAACTTCAACCCCTTTCTTTCTTCAAATTTAAGAAAGTATTACACAAAGTCACAATAGTATCACATACATTGTACCAGTACTGTAAAAGTGGACATTTTTTTGCGATATGGAAATTTCTGCATATTTTGCATTTATGATGTGAAATTAGCACAAGTATAAATACACACAAATTGTTTTGCTTGCTAGTAAAACACATGAAATTCATATTACCCAGCCTAGCGCAAACAATTATTCTTGCAATAAACAAAAAATTCTTTTACAGCTAATGTTGGAGTTGTTGATAAAGAGGCACGCTAAACAACGGTATTAGCTTATCTTATACAAAAATTAGTAAATGTTCCAGCTGCACTCACATTTGTTCCCCCATAGGAATTCGCAGCAGTCTTCGTAAGTTTCCAGGCATGGAAGGACAGGATCCTCAACAATATCTGTGTTGGGAGAAATCAATCAAAGGAATGATTTATCCCCTGCAGACAGTGGTTTAGACTGAAAACCGTGAACTTTCAAGCACCTTAGCAGTGCTAGATCAAAGTATGACAAATGAAACAGTTATGGCTACTTGAATGTCAGTGGTAAAGTAGCATTTGCTTTCACCTCTGCCATCTTTACTTTCAGTGAGATTGACGTTCAGAAAGGAGAGTTTACTACAAAATGCACTACATGTACTGGTATGTGGACTGAGTGAATGCAGGGATCTAGTAGTACACATCAGTGAAATTCGAGGAAAATTAGACAGTCCATTGAAAAGTTGTGACTTTTGGAAGTTCTGGTTAAATCCATGTGCTGTCATTGCTGGATAGAAAGAAGATTACAACAATTTGTGATGTCACAGTAGAGCGACAATATAAAAAATATTTAAAGATGATTCAATATAATTATATTCATTCTTCTAGAATAATGAAAGTGTACTTGACTTACCTTTATCAATCGGCAGGGGGAATAACATTACCCTTAACATACAATCTGTATGTCGGTAATAAGTCAAAGGAATGCGTACTTTTTTATTTAAAAAATATTTTTGATGTTCTTCTACAAACTTAATCCATATGTAAAGTGTATATTTGAGGTAAATTCCCCTTTAAAGGAATATTCCAGACGATTTTCATAATTTCACATCATGTAGTACATAAATAGACAACTCCATGTATTGACCGATTCTGTGACACGCTATGTGTATTTTTGGCATGGGCAGCGCCATTACTGCGGTGTCTCAGCCGACCCCCCCTCCTCTCTCCCCACCCTTCTCACGCGCGCAGAATGAAAAACTGATGCATGGTTGCTTTAGCCAATGGGCGTCTCGTACTGAGTGCGCGAATGCTTGCTTAGTGCGCGAACCTTTGTTACAAGTGCGCGATAAACATGTTGCCCTGGGGGTGGGGGAGAGCAGGGGGGGTCGGCTGAGACACCGCAATTTGAGCTCATGGCTGCGCCCATTGCCATAAAATGTCTGCTGCCCTCAACGAACCCGAATCGGTCAATAGATTTGTGGAATTTACTGTGGTTCTTGAGCAGAGAAACAATGCTTTGAATAACCTTAAACAAATTACACTGAACAAGGATGATGACATAGGAGGTTCACATATTTCAGAAATGTAGCAGTGTAATTCCATTACAATACCGCTTGCTTGCGAGTTCACCTGTGTATAATCTATGCATGCCTTCTTCTTTTGTTCTGCTTCCTTCAGCCCCAACTCATGCATTCTTATGGTGACTCTGCCATGTCATCATCCTTGTTCATTGCAATTTGTTCTAAATTTTGAAAATATTCTCATTTTTCATCACAAGTATAATAAATTCTGAAACTCTGTCCTCTGTATAACTAATTTATAGTTGTTCAAATGTAAAAATCTGAAAATTATCCGGAGGTCTCCTTTAAATGAAATTTCACTTTACACAGTAGTCAGAGAACAATCATATTCATTTACACAGCCATGCATGTCTATACCCCTTGACACACAGATCTAAAGCACAATAAAATGTTTGGTCACCACAAATAAGAGCAGTTGTACAACATCAGGGTCAGCTGAACCACAGGAAAGTTGGTGATAAGTAATTGACATAACACGGACAAGCTTGTTCAGACATCTTCACCAGAGCAGAATCATAGCTAGCACGCCTGAAATATATTTTATGCCACAATCACACAGAAAAATCAGACTTTTTTTACTCACAGTCTGAAAAGGAGTCTTGCCTGAAAGGCCACCATCTTGGTTTGAAGGTGACTGCAAGCATGAAGCCCACCATGCTGATAAAGGTATAAATCGACGATCTCACGATACAGAAATTATTTCAACAGGTGGCACTGCTGATGTTATGCTAGAACTTTTAAGAGCGCGACTGCTAAACAGACTAGCAATTTCAAAGTGTGGGTCCTTTAGATCGCTGCAGTCCACAAGTGCACCAAGGTCCCTTAAGTTTTGAATGTATCCACTTTCTACAATCCAAACCTTCAGCTGACTGCTTTCCTCCTTTAGTCTGATATCAAAACTAGCAGCAAGAAAAGTTCACCTTGCAACGTGAGATAGGAGTTTCACAGATCACAGTAGATCAATTCCACAGTCTGCATGTATTAAAGTGGTAGTACAAAGATTGTGTTGAAACCATGAGTACAAACCTACACAGAGGTACTGGTATTGAAAGTATGGTATGGCATGGTATAGAATAGTCAATCAGATAGTAATTGTTGCAGGAAGCCTGGCTATATATGCTCAGAGAATGTTGACAACCAGGCATTCATACGTCTGACTACCATCCTCACATTCTCTTGCAATGGCCTATTAAAATGACGGTGATAATTTCAATTGGCTGACGCGAGCAACATAACTGTGAGAAAATATCCTCAAAGTGTGTGGCCGACGTTCGGCACGTACATTGTATGGATGAGACACGTCACAAAAATTTGAGAGAATTGACGCACTAGTCAAAATTAGATCTGCAACGCTGATATGGGACACTCGGATACATGAAACATTCAGTCATAACATAAGTAGGGCCATCTCACACAGTGTCAGGGGTCAGGTTTAGAGCACTTGGCATCACGCCTTCAAGAAACGGCTGATAAATCAAACTTGCATGTGCTCACAAGGTGCAAGAAAGACAGCGATCATGCGTCACAGCAGCAGTGCTCCACCACATCACCGAGAAATTACCTAAGTAGCAACAACAACAAAAAAATCCTGTTTACAATCAACATCACAAATTAAGAAGGCGATACTGAATGAGAGCACATGATCACATCGTGACTCAAACATTCAGATGTCTCCAGAATTTTGCTCATGCATTGCACCGGGTAAATGTCATGAACACTTTTAAGCACTAAAATGACTCAATTACTAATGTTGTAAGTTAATAAAGTAAGCCACTGCAGGATGTATGTCAAGCTCCTCTTGCTAAGTGTCTCAATCCAAGTAGACTTGTCTTCACTTCAGAAACGCTTTCACGCTGCATCAGAAAGTGTGCAGAACTCCAAAAAGGATGCTTCATCTCACATAGCAGATTCAGATCCTTTGGACCAAAAAAATAAAAAATAAAATCAGACAGCACGAAAACCTCCCAGGTTGAGACAAAACATAAACCAAGTGTCACAGATGCTGCGAGCTAAGGCTTGCCTGATAATGCAAAGTGAAGGCAAAATGTCACTAATACATGCCAAGCAACTTCTACTGAGTTTGTTTCTGTACAGAGGCACAACAGAGTACAATCCACTGCCAGATTTAGAAGTCCATTGTACATCAATACCTCTCAAAAGAGTGACTAAATCTTGCCCACTCCTACTGTACATTGTACGCAAAGATCATAACCATCCCCAGTAAAATCTGAGCCATAAGAAAGGGAACACATGTCATGCACAGACAGCTGTCAGAGATAACTGTAATGATGAAACGTAAACCAAAATGAGAAATGGTGCAAATTTGACAATGTAAGTGTCACACAAACCAGTTCAGTAAAATGGGTGATGGGTGGTGCATAATACAGTGTATACTTGTGGACACACCTGACTTCAATTAAATTCACTTATAGACAATGAATAAAGAGCATACATTAGTCTGAAAGCCTGTGGGAGGACGATCATAGTAGATAATCCTACATGGTAGATGTTATCAAGGTGTAGATGAAGCCAAAATATTTTGACCTCTCATGTATATCCATACAGTGTATCTTATGTCAGCCTGTTCATGTGAGTAGACTTGGTAGACAGCACTTTGAACAAATATTGTAGAAAAGCCTTCAATTTATTAAAAATGTAACTGATGCATGTGGATTGATGTTGAAAAAATTAAATGGGTTGAGAAATCTACTGTACTGAAATATGCATTCATGATTCATCTGTAACCTAGGGCCTAATAAATTTTGTACTTTAACTCAAAGTGAAATTAATTATTCACATGTACCTGCACTTGTATAGTGTTCACATAGTCCTCAAAACACATACATTTGTACATGTACTTTGCTGACATTTCTCTCAAATATCCAATTGTAAAGATGCATACGGTACACATAAGAACTGACTTACGTACCTAATCCAAACAGAGTAATCATACTGCAATGAACCTGTCAAGCAAGCACTTGAAAATAGAGCATCCACTCTATCAATACTGGCACTGTATATAACCTTGTCCTACATTTAAAATGTACCCTCGAGAAATTATCTCTTCTTGCCATCATACAGAGTTTGCTTTTTGTTTGCCATCAATTTCATCCCTATGAAAATTTGTGCACTACAACTAGTCATCTGTTGATAGACATCAGCTAGTTATCTGAGAATTATGCTCACTTGGTCAAGTAGTTACAGAAACACGGTCATAGATCTTAACTACCTCCAGTTCATGCATACTCATTTCTGTGGGTGATCCTGTATTTTGTGACCCATATATCCTCAACCCAACTGTGTATTTAGTGAATTACCTGCAGTTGTTTTGTTTTGTTCACTTACATTGTATAAATGCAATACCGGGAGGGGAAAAAAACAAAACAATAACAATCTCAATAATCATTTTTGTGGGTGATCTTGTATTCTGTGACCTATATTTATTCACCCAACTGTGTATTCAGTGTTACCGTAACAGCTTCTATTTCATTTCTGCAATACCAGGAGATATTAAAAAACAAATGTACTATCATAGGAAATTCCTATGTATAAGATGTGGTGACTGGAAACAACGTCTTTTGCAAAAGTATGTAGACCTTTGACTCTGACCCTTCACCCCTCACTGCTATCATTTCATGCAAATGACTGTCTATCCCATCTTCCCAAATTTCATCACCACTGGTCATTCCAGGATGTTGTAGCCACTTCTTACAGTATGCCAATTTCCAGCCAAAGTTCAAAAAAACTTTTCGACCTTTGGCCTTGAAGGATTTTGCTCCTAATCTACTCAGTGCATTAGCCACATCTCATGAAGAAAGTATCTAAGCCAGGTACCAAGGAAATTCATTGAGTAATTCTTCCTCCACAACAATGAGATATTTTACAGATAGACACAGCCCTATGTGTCTGGCATTCTTGGTACAAAGGCATCAAAATAATGACTATAGGACAGAGTAAAATACTATGACTAATACTACTCCTACTGCTTCTACCCCCTCCACTTACCACTACTACCACTGATTACAATGATAACTAATCAGTTATCATATTAAATCATCATCATAAGAAGAAACAGGTTAAAAGGAGAAAGCCACAGAAATAATTGCTATGCACGCATCCGCATTGCACCAAAATAATGGATGAATTGTGTAATTATATTTGCATTTGCGATGTAATTTATCTAGGAAAATGACATGCTGAATTTGTACATGTATGCATGATGTCATCAGAAGAGTGCCTGCAATTCTCTATTGTATCTGGTCAAAACTAAAAAAACTGGGACTTTCCACATTATCAAGGGACACAAAATACAATCAGTACAACAGATAAGATAAACATATCACAGGATGAAAGTTTGTTTCCCTTGTGAGATTTCTTGGCCTTATTGCATCTGAAAACTGAAACTTTGCAAGTGCCCGATTAATCCAGCGTCATATAAGAAAAGAAAAGAAAAAATCCCCCACATGCATCGAGTTAACTCAACAGTCTCTGATTATTGACTGTAAGTGCCATATATTCAGCACATCTATTTTTTATTGTGAATCGGGACTTCCCAACAATGTCGCAAGTAATGTACGGAGAAATGTTTGAATGCACATCGCATTCATGTCGGAATCAAAGTTGATACTTTCAAGTGTTGTAAAATTCATGAATATCAGTCAGCTCGTGAAATTCGCGAAAATAAAAGACCGCAAAATATTTGCTGTATACAGTATTTCTTGACTGCAGTAAACCCCTAATATTGGCCATTTCACAAACCTTGCGGGTCTCCTCCTGTCCCTTGCTTAGAATGGTACATGATCATCTTCTTGCAGCTGCAGATGTTACCAAGTTGTCAAAAAATGTCACACTTATCAATTTTATTATCCCACATTTGCATAATAAGCATTAAAAAGGTACAGGACCACAGACAGACAGACAGACAGACAGACAGACAGACAGATAGACAGACCGAGATGGTGAGGTACATACACAGGTCAAACACAATGGATTGAATCGTTACCATGGTACTTAAAAGGCATGTGCTCTATATCACACTTACTTGTTCCTCCTTCCAGCAGACGATCGATGCATAAGACTCTGAAGCTTTCTTCACTGTCATTGTAGAATGTCTCGTCAAACAGAATACGAACCTAACAGGCAAAAATATGTAAGACATCTCAAGGAAAGTTACTTGAGCCTCACTATAGCATACAACCCATATCACTGAGAGATGATACAAAGATGAAATATTATTATTATACATCAATATCATAAGATTTTTTCTCTCATATCTAACTTGATTTGCAAAAGATATCGTGTATTAAATGCAGGCTTCATATGTAGGAGAATGGTTTACAGTTCCAAAGAGAAACATCATTACGAAAACCCATATTTTACAGGATATTTATATTATATGACCAAAATGAACACATGTCAAACTTTAACATTTAAGAATTTGTTACTTTTTCTTGTGATAAATTCAAAATCCCTGAGCCATACCATCCATTTAACCTCACTCTTTTCTTGCAGAGGTCAACTTGAACACAGAGTGAAACTTCCTTTTAAGTTCAGAAATAATGGCCCGAATTCACAAAGGTAGAGTGTCGCATGGAATATTTCATTTCGAAATCAGTCATTTCGTCGATGAAATAAATATTTTGTAATGAAATGACAACATTTTGTAACGAAATGAACATTTCATCCACGCAATGGTCATTTTGTCGACGAAACGTTGTATCGAAATATTCCGTGCGACACTTGCCGCCCCATGGTCTTTGTCCATGGATTAAACCATGGTTTCAATTGTACCACCTTCGTGAATTCGGGCTAATTATATTCATTCCAGCTGTACTTACCACTCTCTGCTCCTTGTAGCCCTCTCCTGTTGATATATCAGTGCCTGTCACCTTGGCTTGCTGTCAGATAAACACAGATTAACATAATATATGGATGAGTAATGAGAAGCCCTATCTTTAATAAAAAGGCAAAACAAAAGAAGCTACTATAAAGTTTATATCCATTCCTCGTGTGACAAAATCTACCTACCTGATGGCATGATCACTGATCAATTGTACATGTTTGTTGTTTTTTTTTTCCAATCTGATTGCCATCATTACAGAAAGATAACAATTTACACAATGCATGCATTCATTTGGCATACATTGCTCTGCTTCTCATGTTCTGCACCATGCAATGTTTAGCAAAAATGATGAATTCATATTGCGCCAGTTTTTTTCAAGGACCTCAACAGGTTTTTATGTTATATTTTTTTTCTTGTCTCCACCGGTCTTTTGGTTGTTGAGTTTATTTGTTTGTTTGTTTGTTTGTTTTTTCTCTCTCTCTCTTGGAAGCTGGATGGGGAGGCACTTTCACAATGAATTCAAACTATACATGGATGTTTCACTGGCTGATATTAAAGTTTGCTTCAGTCTATTCACTGTAATAGATTCTAGCAGACAGCTTTCAAATGGATGTGATACAACATTCACATGTACATGTATGTCACATTCACACTATTTGTTGCTATGTCAGGTAAACTGTTAGCATTCACAGCTGGCTTCAGATGCTGCTACATCATGCCCTTTTGTAATCCCTTTCTCTGAAACAAGGACATTTTCCACAGTGAACTTGACATATTGTACAGAGGTGTGTACATGTAACATCTGTTCTTTGTTCTTCTTTTCATAGAATGATATTTCAGTAAAATGTAACAGACTCTTGTCACCAATGTGCAACTTTAAGTTCATGACTTGGCGTGTGCTCATATCACATTTATTTTCAGATGTCTTCATAATAAATGATGTAAACTCAGGCAAACAATTTCTATTTTACACTATCCTTTGATCTGGGCAGCAAAACCACAGATTCATTATGTACAACAGAAGGAAAAAAACAGACATAGACATAATAGCCATGAGGCTATCAATGCATCTCTTTTTGTCACTCTCTCCTTTACTGCACAATTTAACATCTGTATACAAGGAGATTAACATTTATTATTTGTTTTAATCCAAACACCAGTTTGTCAAATTCATTTTCCGAAAAAGATCATGGAAGAACAAGTACAGCCGCACAAGGCATACAATTAAAAGCAATAAAACATTGGATGACTGACACAGGATTGAATTACTGTATCAAAATAGATGTGGTCTGTGCAACTGTCCCCTTAATATTACTGTAGCTTCATATCCACCTTTAAATACAAAAAAAAAAAGTGCCAGTGAAAAGCAAGATTTCGTTGCTTTTTTATGGCTACCAATGTACAGCTGTAATGTGTGTGTTTACAAATATGTTGGAGACATGTACAATTTTAGGGTGCACTGTTTACCAGTAGATAAATACATGCTGATGAGTGCATAATATTTTTTTTCATACATTCACTTGTAATATGAGAAGGAATGAAATGCTTCAAATCTTCTTTGATGTAATTTGATAATTCAGACTAATTCTTTGGCACTCTTTCTCTTCTTCAGGATACAGCTGTATGACATTTACTAATCCTGACACAGGACACCAAATTTGATATATGGGAAAGTGAACTTTTACCACTAACTAGAATTATCACTGAAGGTGATTAATACCCCCGCCCCTAGTGTTGCTTTATAGCATGTGATGTCATGAGGGCAATGACGTTAATACCAAGTTTGTGCATTTGTCGAATTGGAAACAAAATAATTTTAGTTTACTGTACAATTACAGAGTTGACACTGAGTATAAAACTTACAGCAAATGGAAACATGCTTTCCCCCAGCATCACTACACTTAAAGACCATCATACACACCAAATTTGACCTCCATGGCTGGAATGGTTTATTTTGATACAAAAATGAGTGGTTACCATGGCAACACATTTTCCTTAAACTAACACATTGGTGTCTTGCAAAACTACATGTACACTTCTAGATCATGATACATACTAAATTTGACTTTAATTGCTTGAATGATGGAAAAGTTATTAGATCTGCAAGGTTTTGGTAAAATTGTGGTTACCATGGCAACGGTTTGTGTGACAAACACAAAAATTATGTGTTCCACACCTATACCTCAGGGCCATAATGCCTACCAAATTTGGTTTCAATTGCTTGAAAACTGTGGAAGAAGTTCACTCCACAAGATAAAAAAAAACAAAAACATGCGGTTACCATGGCAATGCATTGTCCAATACAAATACAAAGGACATTTTGCAAAACTCCACAAAGAGCATCATACACACCAAATTTCACCTTCATAGATTAAATGGTTCAATTTGATACAAAAATGAGTGGTTTCCATGGCAACACATTTTTCTTATATTAACACATTGGTGTCTTGCATAACTACACCTCCCGATCATCATACATACTAAATTTGACCTTAATTGCTCGAATGATGTGGAAGTTATTCAATCCACAAGGTTTTGGTAAAATTATGGTTACCATGGCAATGCTTTGTCCGACAAACACAAAATTATGTGTTCCACATCTATGCCTCAAGGCCATAATGCCTACCAAATTTGATTTCAATTGCTTCAAAACTGTGGAAGTTGTTTACTCCACAAGATTTCGAAGAAAACAGGTTACCATGGCAACGCTTTGTCAAGTACAAACACAACGAGTGTCTTGCATAACTACACCTATAGATCATCATAGATACCAATTTTGAAATTGATTGCTTAAATACTATGGAAGTTATTCTATCCACAAGGTTTTGGTAAAATTATGGTTACCATGGCAACGCATTGTCCGACAAACACAAAAAACACGTCTTGCACATCTATACCTCAATATCATCATTTACCCTAAATCTCATTTAAAGGACAAGTCCATCTTCATATACATAAGGATTGAGGGAATGCAGCAATATTAGTAGAACACATCAGTGAAAGTTTGAGGAAAATTGGACAATCCGTTCAAAAGTTACGAATATTTTAAGTATCTGCGCAGTCACTGCTGGAAGAGAAGACTACTACAGTGTATGATGTCACATGCGTACAACTATATAAGGAAAATAAAAAGAGAATTTCACAAAACTTTACTTTTTGAATAAAGTGCAAATTTCTTCGACTGGCTACTGACGTATGTTAAGGGTAATATCATTCCCCCTGCCTTCTGAAAGAGAGAAGTCGAGTGTTCTTTTTTCACGCGAGAAAAATGGAAATATGTTGAATTTTCTTTATTCTTTCTTTATATCGTTGTACTCATGTGACATCACAAGCTATAGTAGTCTTTTCATCCAGCCGTGACTGAGCAGAAACTTCAAAAATTCATAACTTTTTAACGGATTGTCCGATTTTGCTCCAACTCTCACTGATGTGTTCTATTAATATTGCTGCATTCACTCAACCCACATGTCTATGAAGGTGAACTTGTCCTTTAAATTGCTTCAAAACTGTAGGAGGAGTTCGCAACACAAGATTTTGCAACAGACCAACCGACCGACCGACCGCCCACCCACCCGCCCGATCAACATCGCGGTGATTCCTATATACCCCCTTCACACTACAACTTGTATGTGTGGCGGGGGTATAAAAATATGAACAACATTACCAGGAACACAGAATAACTGTCACTCCGACAAGCAGACTTGGCTAACCTTTGCAGGAAACTGCAAAGTTCTGTAAATCAACATGATTTACAAAGCTGTACTTTGTAGCTTCATTTCTGAGTCCCAACAAAATGACCAAAATATATATATATTTTTTTTTTAGATGTGTTTACATACAACTGTCTCTTTCTTTGGTCGAAGTCAAAAATGAAATTGGGTTTGCAAAAAAAAATATGTTTCACAAGTACTTGTGGAACATACACCAATGCACCATTACTGGCCACATAAAAAATGATAATTCATCATCCTATAAAGGAGAATTTACCCCATACATATAATGTATGGGTGGATTGGGTGAATATAAGTACAACACAGTGACACTAAAGTTTGAGGAAAATGAGACAAACCATTCAAGACTATTTAATGAATTCCTAAAGTTTTAGTACCCTTATTGCTGAAAGACTACAACAGTTGCTGATGTCACAGTCAGACTATGTACAATATACAGAAAATAGAAAGGGATTTTCACAAAATCTCATTTTTTTTCATGAAAGGTACAAATTCCTTGATTTGTTGCTGGCAGATATTGTCCCTGCTGTCAAAAAGTCAGGTGCTCTTTAATCATGCTAGAAAATTGAAAATATGCTGAAATCTCTTGATATTTTCTTTGTATCATTGCCCAACTGTGACATCGCAAATTGCTGCAGTCCTCTTTACATATCCAGAGTTGACAGAACATGGATTTTGCCAAAACTTTTAAAATTCCTAACTTTTGAATGGATTGTCCAAATTCCCTCGAACTTCAGTGATGTGTACTACCAATATTTCTGCATTCACTGTATCTATGTATTTGGCCTAAATTCCTCATTCGCTTTAAAACATGGATGGTAAGTTTATTCACTTTGCATCCATTCTTCATGAGAAGAGAACATCTCATTTTAATAGGCGTACCTCAGTACACAATCTGTCCATACAGTGATTATTATCAAAATTGTTTTCTAACATTTTCAAAGCTCTATGAATCCAAATGAAGAGCTCACATGCCTTTGCAATAATTCTTGCATGGCACCTCCACGTTTTGCTCGTCTATGTCAACATCAAAGGTTGCTGTATGCATCCTGTACCATGGTATTCTTTCTGGGGGGAATGACTTTGCTCAAACTCAGTGACATACAAACAACAGATCAGGATAGTTTATGACCAAGGAAACTGGACAGCTACACTGTACATATGAAGAGCAATACCATTGTTCGAATGTCAGTATATCATTCTATGCAGTGTTATGTTGTGTGTTGTGTGTGTACTGTGGTCTCTCTCTCATGAATATTAATCATCTACGACACACACATGCAAAATGGCTCAAAATCCATTTTTTCATATTTTTATGGCAAAAAATTTTACTATTTTTATTATCATTATCATCATCATCATTCATTGCAAGATTGAGACAGTGTACTGAATTCAAACGGTGGTTTATCTTTAGATTATTGACCAATCACTGATAACACACTGCACACAATTTTGGTTTGCACTGTTGTCCAAAATGAAATTTTTGCTGGAAAAAAAAACAAAAAAACGAAAACAAGTCTGTATGTACAGCTCCTTTATGATATGTATTGACATGCCTGTGTTGTAACTGTAATATATTTTGTGGTTCGGACGTTGTACATTTTTCATTTCATGCTACTTCACAAATGACAATAAAATGTGGAAAAATCTATAAAGTTGTACACCTGTATAACTTTTGAGCAATAACATAGGTGAAAAAAAAATAATAAAATTTAAGCAAAGTTCATTGAGGCTGGCCCAATAGACCATGCCCTGGTATGGGCCAACAATTTTTCCATAGCAAAGAAGCTGCATGGATCCAGATTTTGCCTAAATCTCACCACCAAACACACACAACTGAGGCAAAATCATATTTCAAGTGTTCAAGTAACAGATGTGTGGAGGGTATGATCCTTGACGCCATAGAGAAATTCTCAAATGACAACACGAAAGTGAGTCTTCTCAAACTGTCAGCATTTACAGCGATTAAAATACAGAAAGGGTATCCTGATTTTGGTTTTAATTATTATTGACAGGAGGTATACTGTTTAACAAAAATAAAAGTTGGAATTTCTAAGAAGAAAAAAAAAAAGCACATTTCTATACTTTTTCAGTCAAATCACCTGATTTTGTGTAATATCCTCTGCTTTTAATTACCCATAACTTTATTCTAAAGGGAGACAGTTTAACAACAGATTGAATGATATGATAATCATTACAATCACACAGGGTCTGAAACCAGGGGGGGGGGGGGGGGGGTGCTCTCCTGACTTCTCCAAGCCAAGAGGGCCAAACCATCGGTTGGGAAGGAAGCGTCTGTCCATGACACGCTTCTTGCCCATGGCCATGAATAATCATTCTCACATGACAGACTTTGCCAAGGGGATACAACGACACCAACAAAGATAACCACAGGACTAGCATGGAGCTTGTAGCTCCATGGGACTAGCAATGCTCGACACTGAAAGGAAGTTGCACCCTCTTTTGTCCAAACCCTGCCTCCTAATATTCTTTGTCACTTTAGATTTTACTTGTTAGTGTTATACATGGCATTGACCACTGGAAATGAACACACAATCAAGTAATGGGCATAGTTTTGACAGGGGAATTGAAAATATTTTATGGCACTATTTCTTTTGTTTTTTTTTTACAATTCTGTCCTGTACTATTATTATGATTTCCAGCAAGGAACATTATGCCCTTCATGATCACCATGCATGACTTACTATCCAACTCAACTTTAATTATCTGAAGTTAACATAAAGTTCATCTCTGTTCAAGATACTCTTCTAAGCTTTGGGAAATACAGCGGTGTAAGACCTACAAACTGCAGTTTCAGGATTTATACCAAAAGAATGTACAACTAAATCTGATTTCAGCGTGCTTTGCGAACAAAAAAGCAACAATATACAATGGCAAATTAACATTTCCATGTACAATGTATGTGAGCTCTGAATGACAATTATACTAAAGAATTACAGAGAATCAATTAAAATAAAAAAAGAAAAATCATCTCTTGCTTTTAAGGGTACATCCTACAGTCTATGGATGGGCATGCAAGATGATAATCCCTCTGAGACTGACTTTCATTGAAAAATAATAAACTCTGATAAAAACCAAACAAACAAACAAACAAAAAATACAGGGCTTTAAGCAGAGCATACTTTGCCAATCGGTGACCTACCCTAATACCAGATGTCTTTTACACAGACAATCGCAATAACCACAGTATGACCTTAGCCTTTCCTGTGACAATTCAACAGGCATGATGTGGTTAGCATATGGAGCCTATACCATACAGCTACAACTGTAGCTGATACTTGGGCAATGACAATCAAACTCTGAATCTTGTTAGAAAGAGCTGACAATCCTTGAACATGGAGGGAATCATCAGCTTGAGTGCAAACTGCTCATTTTTTCCCCTTTTTGTTCTGTATGTAATGTAGCTTTTGATTGAAAGTCATGTTGTTATAATTCTATTTAATATGGTAGTGTTTTTTACTTTAGAATTATCATTCATTCATTCCAAGTGAGTCTTCAGACATACAAAAATCTCTTTCATACTAAGACTCTATAAGGTATAAGATACACAATACATATGAAAATTAGGAAAGCAATCTTTGAGATATCTTTTGAGAGTGAAATATAGGTGAAAGAATTTACATGCAAGAACTTGGCTGTAGTGTAAAAGCTCTGGATTGGAAAAAAAGAGAAAAAAATCTTTCAATTTGCCAGTATTTTTAAGGTGATATCAGAGCCTTAACCCAGCTCTAGCATCTTCTTTAGACCATGACACTTGAATATTACAAGATTGTTTTTATTTTGTTTTTAAGTGGGACAGTTTTCTACTATTGCATGTTTAGCTGAACTCTAACAAAGCAATTTCAAGCCAGGATCATACTGTTCAAAAGTATAGATCTTTACACTACCAACAATGCCCTAAAAGATGTCAGACAAGTGACCGAGAGAATTCCAACAAGGCCATTTGACATTAGTGAGATGTAGACAGCAAATACAAGACTTGAATTTTATGATTCAATAGCCTTGATTGATAGTAAAGACAGACTATTATCAGTGGCGGTGGCAGTCTCAGACATACAGGAAATGTCATCACTACCAAAGAATCTTGTCCCAGCCTTGCCATTTGGATATAGTGCATGTCATGAACTTTTATACAAACATGTATCACTTGGTCTTGGACATTGCACCCTGCTGCTTGCATAGTCTGAGCTGATAGGAAGCATCGTGGTGTTGAAAACAAAGTGGCGAAATGACGTTTGTCATAAAAAATATCTGTGATGCAGGATTTCACAATATGAATGTACATGTACAGTTAACAATTCCAATGATGACAGCTCCTCATTAGGCGTGTTCACATCAGCCCGATGTTTCGAAATAGCGCGCTATTTTCTGACTTGGGAAATTAACCCGATCACGAAATAGCGCGCTATTTGATAATGTGAATACAAATAAGCGCGCTAAATGAACGAGAAAATTTCTCGAGTCCAACTCGGGAAATTTCCGAAATAGCAGGATAATTAATGCGAACTAGCGCGCTATTTGATAATGTTTGGGCTGATGTGAATAGGAAATGAAAAGGCGCGCTAATTTGCGATCGCCAAAAATATCTTGAGCTTGGATTTTTATCGCGCTGATGTGAAAACGCCTACTGTATATTATCACCACATACAACGTAAAACATGAATAAAGACATTGTCGTACATGAGGGCAGTTGCCAGGTGACTGAATCAAATTCTTAAAATGCAAGGTACTACATGGATATTCCAAGAATTTGTCTGATTGACCATGGTAAGTGATTATCAAAGTTGGGCATGTGTTTTGGAACAGTGAGAAAAAAAAAATGCTTGCCTGAATTGGGCTGGCAAAAAGTTTTAGAGCCACCTTTTCTTCTCTTTCACTTGGCCATCTTGACCAAAAAAAAGTCTTGACCATACCTTATGAATATTCAAATGAGCAAGTTGATGATGTCATACCCTCACAATTTTTCATGTATGTTTATATACATATGAAATTTGGAAAAAATGTTATTTTCAGCTAATACAGGTGCAACTAAAGGCATATTCCCATACCTAAATATAAATCAGTTAATATTTGTTGTCTTAAACTGTATTCGCCATATATTTCGCGAGTCTAAATTTTCGCGAATCGAGACTTCCTGACGATTTCGCGAGTGGTTAAATTTGCAATAGTGGAGTCCTGCACTGAACGGAGAAATGTGTACGCGTACATCGCATTCATATCATGATCAGAGTCTATATTTTCGCATGTTTTTAATTTCGCGAATAGTACCGGTAGCTGACTCTCGAAATTCGCAAAAAATAAAAACCTCGCGAAATATTCGGCGTATACAGTATTGTGTGTTGTTTTAAAACAAGTTTTATATCTATACAGCTGAAATATGAGATTTTGTCATTTCTGTATGTGAAATGACTGAGAAATTGTGAGAGCATAACATCTTCAACTTGCTGTTTTAAATATTAATAACGACTGGCAAGAAGTGTTTTCCGAAAACTTTCGAAATTTAAAAATGTCATAACTTCCTTATTTCTTATCCGATTTTGATCAGTTTTGCACTGTTCTGCAGGGAATTTTTTTCTCTTCCTCATGAAATTGACAAAATTTTGGAGTGGATTTCTTCTTTGAGAAATTAATGGTGTAAACTTCTTCTTCTTCCTATATAATGAGGTTGCTTCTTTCTTGAGTACCCGTATTCAGTGCTATTACATGCCTGCCAACATTTCAAGATGAAATATCTTACTCGTGGATTGCAAAAATCTTATTTTATATGCAAACTGAAGTTAAAAATCTTACTTTCGCTCAAATCTTCAGAAAATACACATGAAAGGTATATCTAAAT
The DNA here is from genome assembly GCA_033980235.1 of Diadema setosum. Taxonomy (NCBI): domain Eukaryota; kingdom Metazoa; phylum Echinodermata; class Echinoidea; order Diadematoida; family Diadematidae; genus Diadema; species Diadema setosum. Next base: position 31,491,637 of record CM067066.1, on the reverse strand, counting down.
ATTTTTTTAAAATCTGATTTCTCTGACAGAAAATCTGATTTTGCTATTTTTAACGTAAAAAATCTTACTGAATCTGATAAAATCTTACTAGTTGGCAAGTATGCTATTATATCACACAAAGAGGCAAAGAATACTTACTTTGCTCAAAGATGTGGGTGTTTCACTTTTTGCTTTTATTTCTTATGTCAGATACATGAACGATGAACCTTTCCTACAGTCACAATACTTACCATCTGACCAGTTTGCATACAGCTGCTTACCAGTATAAAAGTGTAGATCCTGCAGTTGTATTCCATTATCAGAACATACCGTAACTTGCTCTTGAAAGAGCTTGTTACATATAATAAAATGTACAACATAAAAACATTCTCACCTTCTTGTTGAGTGAATGAAAGACATTGAGCTGCTCATCCTGTTGTGGTTGTAAAATGTGATTTTCAAAGTCAGCCTGGCTGAGAGAGATCCTGGTGAAAACACCAGTTCTCGGTACACAGATCTAGAAATACAAGACAAAGATTTTCAACTATTAAAGGGAAACTCTCAATAACAGAACAATGATAAAATGGTTTAAGATCTCTGACATGGATAATAAAGACAAGTGGATCAAACAAAAAGTAGTCCTATTTAGGAGAAAGTCTCTATCACATACACTGCATTAAACTCATGAAACACCAGCTCAGCTTTCACTTTAATACAATGGCACACTGGATATCATCAGTGGTTGTATTTTGGTTCAATGTTTCAATAACAGGACTACATATACCAGGAATAAAAGAACATATTATATATTTTACTCTTTGTGTTATTTTGACTGAAATGTGTTCCTACACTGTACCTTAACAAGGTTAAAGATAATAAAAAGTTTTGGTACCTCAAAAGTGTCCTTGAATTTCCTTGTCTTAGTTTGTGTTTCAGGTTAAAGTACCTTTCATATAACTAACACTGTGAGACTTACTCGCCCCAAAGTGCTCTCATGTCTTAGTAATCATGCAATTAACTGCGACCAGCAGCCTCATACGGATAGCGACCAGCAGTCCCATACGCATAGCGTAATCAGGCTTCGCATTGAAGCATTCAGGATCATGACAGATTAAGTATCGCAGAGTAAATGTCAACTTAAAATCCCATAAATTCTTCAATTTGAAGACTTACCAATTAAGTTGAAGTATTGAAAACAGGCTTCGGGCAACGGTTGGTTCTGCCTATAGTCCCTTTCTGTTCAAATTGATGACTGAATGTGACTCGGTCGACAGGACCTCAGGAGAGCTACATACAGTACACTGAATACTACAGCCAGTGCATGCGAACACATCACATGCACACAAATTTCAAATCCATGAACGGATAAGATGTTTGTGTGCGCATCCGCTGGCCATGGTATCCAGTGTATGTAGCTCTCCCAAGGTCCTCTCAACCGAGTCACATTCAGTCATCAATTCGAACAGAAAGGGACTATTGGCAGAACCAAACGTTGTTCGAAGCCTGTTTTCAATACTTCAACTTAATTGGTAAGTCTTCAAATCGAATAAATTTTTGGATTTTAAGTTGACATTTACCCGCGATACTAATTCTGTCATGATCCTGAATGCTACAATGCGAAGCCCCATTACGCTATGCGTATGGGGCTGCTGGTCGCAGTTAGCTATGCGTAAAATGGGCTGCACGCTGCTGGTCGCAGTCAGTGGTTTCGTACAATATTTATCGACGCTGTACAGCGTCGGCTCTGGTACGAAACCATTATTGCATGATTACTAAGACATGAGAGCACTTTGGGGCGAGTAATTCTCACAGACAACGTACTTTAACCTGAAACACAAACCAAGACAAGGAAATTCAGGGAAGCTTTTGAGGTACCAAAACTTTTTATTACCTTTAATCAATGTGATTACACAGTTAGAGATTTTTTGATAAATTGTTTTGTACACATTGCTTTAGACCTATTCGATTGTAAAACAGTTGCAAAACATTGTTCTTATGTTGGCCAAAACAGGGGGAGGGAGGAGGGGTCCAAAATAAGAAGAAAAGATGATTCAATGGGTTAAGCTATGAGTCAGGTGTGTTGAGCTTTGTCACTGCACATTGTTATTCATACTTGCAGCTCCAAGTTACTGGTGAAATAGATATTAGCACAAGAAAAAAACAACAACAACCCAAACCTCACAGGTCTAAAATATGTTGTTAATACCAAGACAATGTAATGAAAAACTCTTTACACAGCAAAATCAATGAAGATGTCTATTTGTACCTACTTATATGAAATCTGTGCATTATTAAGAAAAATGCGACATGCACAAATGGACAGGAACCTCATGAATATTCATGAAGTCATTCCAAGTTTCGAAAATGATAGTAGTAATATCATTATTACTATCATTATTATTATCATCATCATCATCATCATTTTTACTGCTAGTTTCTTATCAATGATAATGATGGTAAAAAAAGTAAAAATAGAACAGAGAAGATATCAGGGGGGCATTTCATGAAGGAACTTGTCAGATAAAATGTCCGACAAGTCAATCATATCCGACAAGTTCAGAGAAATCAGCCAATCAGACTTAAGAATTTCTCAAAACTTGTCGGATATAATTGACTTGTCAGATATTTTATCCGACAAGTTCCTTCATGAAATGCCCCCCGATCTTTAAAAGGTACATGTGAAGACAATGGAGTAGATCATTACCATGCATCTCTGCTGCGTTGCCTTCTGATACAGATGCTTGTGTTTACTCTGGAGAGTGGTGAAAAACCTGTTCTCTGTGATATCCTCATCATACCCAGCTCTGTCCATCTCATTTTTGAGGGTTGATCACCAGTCTCCTCACATGTCTCACTGTCAAACATAATCAGAGGAAATCAGTTGCACTTGTTATGCCATGAGAAAAATGCACTGGGAGAGGCATACTGTGCTGTACAACAAAGTGTTTTGCAAGACAGTCATAAAGAGTAATTGTTCCTTTTAACATAGTAAACTTGCATTTAATACAAATTATATCAGAGTAATAATGATGCACACTCTAAACTTAGCACAATAATTTGCAAGTAGCACACAGTGGCCAGGGTGGGCATTCTATATTGCTTCTTGCATGATGGGGTGTTACCAACCCACCAACCTATATTGTACTTGTCCATTTGCCCATGGAAACTGTTCTCACTATCACTATCAGGCAAACAAAACGATTTGGCACAGTTCGCTTGTTCAAAGTATATGTAAATATTTGGCCCTTGAACACAGAAACATTTGATCAGGTGGGAGAAATATCTTTAAATTGTATTGCCTTTCATGATAACTTATAAATAACTTTCATTGTCATATAGAGCACCTCCAAAAACAGCAAACAGGAGGGCCAACATGCCAACCAGACACCAAATGTTCTCATTTTATCTAGCATAAACTGAGCACACTGCCTGTGTACCCAAATGCAAAATATTGTTGCACTTTAACTTCTATAGTATTGGAGCTTGATCTTTACTTTGGACAAGCACTGGTCCTCCCTAGAGAATGTACGCTGTACATGTCCATTGACCCATCATGCATAGTACACTAAAGTGTGCCATCTCCTTCCTTCACGCTACATTTAGATTCTAGTAATATATATTCTAGACCTAGAATTTGAGGAAATGTAGCTATGTGGCCATTTAGATCCCATTCAGGCGATTCTCTTACTCATCTGGAGCTACAGGAATTACATGTATACATACATGGCAATACTGGACAAAATGGTAATTCCAGACCACACATCTCTACATAATATTGACATTAAATACGTGTGGGACTTTGTAGACTAGCCTCATCCAGCGTTGTTTGGGCTGAAATCACCAAAAATGTGACACAGAAATGTAGAAATGCTTAAAAATTCACATTTAACCTCAGATTTAGAAGAAGATGTTGATTTACAATGTTCCACAAGATTTATCACATAAAATTGTTCGAAATGTTCATGTTAGACCTTTTCCCGTACAATATAAGATTTAAGTCTCATTTGCCATTTTTTTATTTTGCTTTGTCGTCCGCTCAATTCAATATGAATGAGTGCAGTGAATCGTTGTGGGTATGAATAATGATCTGGTGCATGAGTAAGATGTGAAAGACATTGATTAATACTCCATTACAAAAATGCAATTTTTCACAATGCGAAAGATAACTTTTTGCAGAGCTTAGAGCCAAAAATCAGAGTAAATACTGTAATTCACATGATTTTGCAAAAATTCACGATTTTCAGGACTTTGTGAATAGGCATAAATGGTATTATTTTTGCTCGAAATTTCATCCTAAGACTCTAAGAGCTGAATATGGAATTCAGAGCAACAAAAAATCAGCGTCTGGTATAAATACACTCTCCTACTATAACAGAACCCGGTACCTAAGGCAGAGCTAGGCCTACTTTAATATATCAGTAGGGTAACATCCCCAGTATTCGGTCACTTAAGCATTTTTGCAATATTTTTCAAACTAAATAAAGACATACATGTACATACATCACATCTACAGCAATGTATGTGAAATATATCAAATTTCTTTAATCTCAACTTTCATTTTGTTAAATATCTCACAGAATTGCACAAAATCCCGAAATATTTCACCTTGAAAATTCCCCAGTATATGGTCACCGGCACCAGTATTCGGTCACGCGATGTGCGCGTTCAAAGTCAATGCGTGTTCAAGGCAGCTGAAAAATGCGCGCGTGCGCTACCTTGTTGGCGCAAAATTGCATCGGGGACGTTGCGGCGACCGTTGGTGACCGAATACTGGGGCCTCGGCACTTGCATTCAACCCTTGTATAACTGTACATTGGGACACTGTATCGGCATGTACGGAAATTTTGTTTTTCTTTTGCGTTTTTGAGGATACCATTACACTCCAAGCTTGCGATAAGCGAAAAATCCCGCGAGAGAACGGCGTATTTCTCGATTTTTAGCAATTTTTTGGCGACCCGTACCCTTAAAACTGGGGCTTATCCGCGCGCGCTTTTGGAAAGTAGCGCCGATTCTGCACTTTTGATGGTAAAATTTGGGATTTTGGATGGAATTTTGGAGGGGGCTAAGACGAGTTTCCTGTTGTGATTGAGTGTGCAAGTATGTGAATTAATGTGATTTGCGTGTGTTGTGACAGTTGAACTTACTGGCTGGTGACTAGTGATAAGTGACCGAATACCGCGGGCTGACCGAATACTGGTGCCCTTACCCTACTGGTAGTGGTACACCAGAGCCAGAGGCAGACGTACCAGGAAGGAAGAAGATCCCCAGGCCATGGTGTGGTACCAGGAACCAGACACCAAATGTTCTCATTTTATCTAGCATAAACTGAGCACACTGCCTGTGTACCCAAATGCAAAATATTGTTGCACTTTAACTTCTATAGTATTGGAGCTTGATCTTTACTTTGGACAAGCACTGGTCCTCCCTAGAGAATGTACGCTGTACATGTCCATTGACCCATCATGCATAGTACACTAAAGTGTGCCATCTCCTTCCTTCACGCTACATTTAGATTCTAGTAATATATATTCTAGACCTAGAATTTGAGGAAATGTAGCTATGTGGCCATTTAGATCCCATTCAGGCGATTCTCTTACTCATCTGGAGCTACAGGAATTACATGTATACATACATGGCAATACTGGACAAAATGGTAATTCCAGACCACACATCTCTACATAATATTGACATTAAATACGTGTGGGACTTTGTAGACTAGCCTCATCCAGCGTTGTTTGGGCTGAAATCACCAAAAATGTGACACAGAAATGTAGAAATGCTTAAAAATTCACATTTAACCTCAGATTTAGAAGAAGATGTTGATTTACAATGTTCCACAAGATTTATCACATAAAATTGTTCGAAATGTTCATGTTAGACCTTTTCCCGTACAATATAAGATTTAAGTCTCATTTGCCATTTTTTTATTTTGCTTTGTCGTCCGCTCAATTCAATATGAATGAGTGCAGTGAATCGTTGTGGGTATGAATAATGATCTGGTGCATGAGTAAGATGTGAAAGACATTGATTAATACTCCATTACAAAAATGCAATTTTTCACAATGCGAAAGATAACTTTTTGCAGAGCTTAGAGCCAAAAATCAGAGTAAATACTGTAATTCACATGATTTTGCAAAAATTCACGATTTTCAGGACTTTGTGAATAGGCATAAATGGTATTATTTTTGCTCGAAATTTCATCCTAAGACTCTAAGAGCTGAATATGGAATTCAGAGCAACAAAAAATCAGCGTCTGGTATAAATACACTCTCCTACTATAACAGAACCCGGTACCTAAGGCAGAGCTAGGCCTACTTTAATATATCAGTAGGGTAACATCCCCAGTATTCGGTCACTTAAGCATTTTTGCAATATTTTTCAAACTAAATAAAGACATACATGTACATACATCACATCTACAGCAATGTATGTGAAATATATCAAATTTCTTTAATCTCAACTTTCATTTTGTTAAATATCTCACAGAATTGCACAAAATCCCGAAATATTTCACCTTGAAAATTCCCCAGTATATGGTCACCGGCACCAGTATTCGGTCACGCGATGTGCGCGTTCAAAGTCAATGCGTGTTCAAGGCAGCTGAAAAATGCGCGCGTGCGCTACCTTGTTGGCGCAAAATTGCATCGGGGACGTTGCGGCGACCGTTGGTGACCGAATACTGGGGCCTCGGCACTTGCATTCAACCCTTGTATAACTGTACATTGGGACACTGTATCGGCATGTACGGAAATTTTGTTTTTCTTTTGCGTTTTTGAGGATACCATTACACTCCAAGCTTGCGATAAGCGAAAAATCCCGCGAGAGAACGGCGTATTTCTCGATTTTTAGCAATTTTTTGGCGACCCGTACCCTTAAAACTGGGGCTTATCCGCGCGCGCTTTTGGAAAGTAGCGCCGATTCTGCACTTTTGATGGTAAAATTTGGGATTTTGGATGGAATTTTGGAGGGGGCTAAGACGAGTTTCCTGTTGTGATTGAGTGTGCAAGTATGTGAATTAATGTGATTTGCGTGTGTTGTGACAGTTGAACTTACTGGCTGGTGACTAGTGATAAGTGACCGAATACCGCGGGCTGACCGAATACTGGTGCCCTTACCCTACTGGTAGTGGTACACCAGAGCCAGAGGCAGACGTACCAGGAAGGAAGAAGATCCCCAGGCCATGGTGTGGTGCAGGGATAACCTAAACTAACGACAACGTTAGTCAGCAAAGATACACTTGCAGTGCACAGTGCAGTGCATACACTCACGTGACAGTCACACTCAAATGAGAAATAAAGTCACAATATCATGACAATGCCAATGTCAATGATGCATGTGATACTGATGGCTTTGACTTTTTTTTTTCCTTCTTTTTGGGTGAAAATTTACACCAGTCAAGTAGGCCAAGGACAACACTAGTCAACAGCCTACACAGGATCTAACAAAAAAGTAAAATTTACAGTAGGCCTAGGGCCTAACCTTGTTAGTCGGACTTGTGGTAGGTCTAGCGCCTAACGTTTGGTCTAACGTTAGATGTCTAGAAAATACTGCTGCTAGGACTCGACTCTAGATATTCTCGGTAGAATCTATTATTTATTAGTGTAGTCGTACTAACAATTTAACAACACCTTTAAAACTCCTACTCTGGTCCTACAAAAATAATGTGAAAATTGATCAACCATACACACATAACCATCATAATAAACACAACTTCAACACTGTGCCTGTGCAGCTGTGTGTATGCACTGAACATGTTGAAGGTGATTGCACTGAGGATGATCGGTCTAAACACAGTTCAGTTAGTGATTCCAAGTCAAGTGACTGGACAGGGCTCACAAGGCCTGGCTGCCGCAGCGCAGTATCCTACTTTCATGACTTTCGCACCTTCAGAATTTTCCTGCAAAGTTCTTACCTGTCTGCACCGTGAACTGTAGTCTACTAAGTGTCACAATACTAGTAAATAATTGTTATTCAGCTAGCTGCTGGGGAATAGCTCCCTGGGCCAAGTGAATGAAGTGATAGTTGTGTACGTGATACGACAAGATAGAGATCTTCTAGCTGCGCTGCTGCTGCATGATGCACTGCATTGCTGAATGAAGGGGATTTTTGGTGCGGCCTAGCTGTACGGTGGATAGGCGGCACGCAATGTATCACATACGTGTAATGTGTGTGCAAATTTGCGTATTCCATCCGTATAATAAGCGAATTCGGTTCATAAAGCAGCTTTCGCCGTATATCTTTAACGTGCACATTCTGGACATTTATAGCCCAACGGTGGTCCTAAATGCGCCAAATACTTTTCTTCTGAAGGCACACTGCTGGTCATATTCTCGCCTGCGTCGACTGCGACAAAAAAAAACCACGGACAATGACAGCTGATCCAACAATGACGATGCCGTTTCTTTTGCGTTTCGTTTCCATTCTGAAGGAATATGACGCAATCTCACTCTGGAAGACGTTGAAATATCAAACAGCTATAATATAGATCTTTCATGGTTTGTTTATGCTAATTTAATTGATAAGCGTATATACGCCTATAATTGAAAACGAATCTGATACCATTTCAGCCGCAATACACAATTTGTAGTTTTATAGGAAAGGATAGTTAGAGAACCACGACTCTTGATTACTAGTATGTGTTTGTTTACTTTCTGCTTTGAATACTAGCTGAACTGTCAGGGGCCACGGAACTTTCTTCTTCTTCTTCTCCTTCTTCTTCTCCTTCTTCTTCTCCTTCTTCTTCCTCTTCTCCTTCTTCTTCTTCTCCTGAGTCTTCGATCTTCTTCTTCTTCTCCTTCTTCTTCTTCTTCTTCTTCTCCTTCTCCTTCTTCTTCTTCTTCTTCTTCTTCTCCTTCTCCTTCTTCTTCTTCTTCTTCTTCTTCTCCTTCTTCTTCTTCTTCTCCTTCTTCTTCTTCTTCTCCTTCTTCTTCTTCTTCTTCTTCGATCTTCTTCTTCTTCTTCTTCTCCTTCTTCTTCTTCTTCTTCTTCTTCTTCTCCTTCTTCTTCTTCTTCTTCTTAATTCTTCTTCTTCTTCTCCTCCTCCTCCTCCTCCTCACTCCCTCGTTCTTCTACTATATTCCGCTGTCCAGTAATCATTATACCCAATATTGTTCATGTGATAGCCCTAAATGGTTGAGGGGACGACGTCTATTTCGCTTTACACAGTCTCAAGGTATCGTGTCACAAATCTTTGCTAAATCTTGATGTGAAAGTATTAATTTTATAGGCCTATACTGGTAATTGAGTATTTTTTATATAAATCATGTTTTCTATAACATTCACAGAAAAAAAATATTGTTTTAATAAGTTTTCATACCGCCAGTGTTCATGCAGAAAGGTCTTGCATGAATACCACGAGGTGTATGATGATGTCACCACCACCTAGGCCTATAGGTTAAAGGGATGACGAATGACATTAAGAGTCCAATTAAAGGTTGATTGCAAAACTTACTGGTAAAGCGTTGAGGAATATTCCAAGTGACTATAGTACATGCATGATCACAATTATCACATATTTTCTTATAATTTTCTGTTTTTAAGCAGGTTCAATCGCAAATATCTAAAATATGAGAATGGAGTTCACCAGTTTGGGAATCTGAATTCGTCATGTGGTAGATGGATACACTGTATCAGGTAAGCCTCGTTGAGAGATTGGAGGAGTCTGCGCCTTTGAATGCTTCAAACAGATATGGCGCTATACAAATGCTGTGGATCATCATTATCTGTATTTTTGTTTCTCTGCTTAAAAACTTAAATAATCATTTAAAGCAATGTATTAACTTCAAGATTCTTCTTCTTGTTTACCGTACATTGCACAAATTTGCCCCTGTCTACTTTCAAAATACTCTTCATCTTCACCAACCACCACGTAATCTCCGTTCATCAAACTCGCTATAAAATTACAGGTACCTCGAATCAAGCATATATTTTGGGGGGATCGGGCTTTTTCATATATGGGCCCAAAACTATGGAATGGCCTACCAAAATCTCTTAGAGAAGCATCTTCCATTGATGGTTTCCAAAAGAATCTCAAGACATATATTTTCAATTTAATTTGACAATATTGTATACCTGTATGTATAGTATGTGCGTATATAGGCCTATTGTTTGTTGGTTTATTGTCTTATTATTTTTTGTGATACTGTTGTAACGTGACACAAGTATGTACTCTGTTCTATAGCGCCTTGAGTATCTTTTTTAGGTGGAAATGTGCGCTTTATAAGAGACTCACTGTTATTGTTATCATTATTATTATTATTATTATTATTATTATTATTATTATTATTATCATTATTATTATTATTATTATTATCATCATTATTTATTAGTAGTATAGTAGTAGTAGTAGTAGTAGTAGTAGTAGTAGTAGTAGTATTACAATCAATAAAACAGCAACAGTGGGTTCGTTCTATCGAACTTCCCTGTCGGAATTCTAAGGACAAGTCCGTATAGGCACTATCTGCTATCAATAAGTATAATAGGGATGGTCTGCACAAATTTCTCAGCGTCCACCATCCGCGAAGAAAGTTATAATCCCTTGGTATATTCCGAACTCCACCGCTGCAGAATCGCCAAGCAGAAAAGCAAACTATGACATATATTTTCCTAACTGAAAAAAGATGGTCTTTATATACAACAATAATAGCAAGAAAATCAGGGCGATTTTTATGAAAGAAATACAATGGTAATTGGGATCATCATCTGCTATATATAGTAAGGGTACTAGGTCTCGCGCAGGGACGTAATGATCGCGCATAGCGTAACTGCGTATAGCAAGCATTAATACGCGTAAGACTAAGCGCAAAATTTGCCGATACGCCCATGGAATAAACATACCTGACAACCGCTAAAAATGAGAAGGAAGCAGGTAAGAAATTTAGATTTCAAACAAATTTTTCACTAAATTTCCAATTTTTTGGAACAAATTTTTCACTAAATTTCCAATTTTTTACGTTATAATTTACCTACCTTAGCTTAAAATCTTTTTTAAGGATGTTGTAGCCAAGACGTGTCGTCTCGCTTGTCTCGTTCGTATGATCGTAGCCGATAGAATTCGTATTTTGTTCGATCGATCGTTTATAATATTCTACGAAAGCCGAAGCACGTTCAGCCGCAGAGAGGGGCAGACACTTTCACGCATGAAACTACATAGGGCAGCTGCGCGATCTTTACATACCCCGAGAAGGTGAACGCATAAAAAAAAGTCCGACATACAAACGGCGACAGCGCACTACTCCGTCATCGTATCATCAGGAGATTCTGGGAGGTGATTTTTCTGCATTTTCGTGATATTCATTGAGAAATTCAGGTACGATTATGGAATAACTTCTATTATAAGAGCATTTCAAATTTTCGTGCGCGATATCTAGACCCCTCAACCATACAATCATCAATTCTTAAATAAACAATAACAATAAATTCTTAGCGGGGTTTGAAACAACAAAAAAAAAATGTTCTGTTTTAGGGTTGCTTTCTTTGAACACGTTCGTAAACACTGAAGCCTATACATCCTTGATTTTTCTCAGTGAAATCATTTTCTACATGCATGCATGCATGACATATTTGTATGATATAGTATAATTATATCATAAAAGTTTGCTTTGAATACTTCTTGCATTTTCGTCTTCAGTAGCGGATCCAGAGGGGGCGCACCGGGCGCGCGCCCCCTCTTTATTGTTAAAACAAAAGAAATAAAAAGAGTAAAATGAGATGAAACCCGGAAGTACCACCAGATATATTGTTTGCGCCTCCCCCCCCCCCCTTTTTTTTTTTTTTTTACGGAATTCCTGGATCAGCCCTTGGTCTTGTTCGCATAATAGGCCTGCACACAAAGTGACTATCAATTGCAGTAGCAACGCTTTTATAGTATATGTCGCACTCATTCACGCAAAATTTATCCAGCAACTACTATATAGTAATAGTTTTTTTTCCCTTCTCTTTAGATTTCTCATTAATCACTTAACCGCCTGAAACAATGATGCTACACCGCATATATACTTTCAAACTATTTGGAGATTTTGTCCCGTTTGCAGTTCATTGGTCTCACCTATAATTGCATAATTTCTTGCTCTCACGATAATCATTAGCCCCTATATATGAAGGCCTATTCATTTTATTTATTTTTATATCGCTTATGTATTAGCACGGGTTGGGGAATTGGAATTTTGTTTTTCTTTCTGATTGTTTGTTTGTTTGTTCGTTTGTGGGGTTGTTTTTTGTTTGTTTATTTTTAGGGTGAGGACTCACCCCAGGGTCAACGGTGACCCCCTCCCCGATTAGACGGGAAGAATGTAAGGTTGGAACCTTCGCAATGTCATATCCGAGCATAATTGTTTTGTTTATCTTTTTAAAGACTTTTTTTCGACTTCTCCCCGATTTCCTTTTAATTTCATTTTTTCCATCGAAAATACGAAAATGAAATTGAAATTGAATGGGGGGAGCTAGGGGAGGGGTGCTGCAGCTCTCCCCTTCCGTTCCCCTGATTATTATATTAGATGATAATGTGTTGAAATTAATGAGATGGGGATTGAGATTTTCCAATGTTTTTTCGTTTATGATTCTTTTTTTAGGTAATAGAATATGGAATATGGAGGAGCATAGTAAAATTCTAAGACCAAGAGGAATTAAAATTTATTAAAAGAAAATTGGTTATGAAATGGCTAAGATATCCCAATCAAAATGATCTTTTTAAAAAGGTGGGACCCATCTTTTATTAGGAGTGCTTTGTTTTACTTTGTTTTGGATATCTCAGCCATTTCAAAACCAATTTTCAGCAAATAAACTTTGAATTCCTCTTAGATGGATTGTATATGCTTTACAACTTTTTCTAAAGTGGTTTCTAAGTATCTCGCAAAAAGTTAACAATACTATAACATCCCTAGGTGTGTTCTATAAATGAGAAGTCGATCGTTTCTGTAAATCTCTCTTGGGATTTGATTCTTGAGCAAATTTAGTTTTTCTGCTAGAAAGCTTTTTCCCCTTTGCTCGTTTCTGTTGTTGTCGCTTTTTTTTTTTCTTGCTTTTTTTTTTTTTTTTTGGTCTTTTTTTCTTGTGTGTGTCTCTCTCTCCCTCTCTCCCTCTCTTGTTGGTTTGTGCGCGGCGATCCAGGAAGAAGCGTTGTTGTGTACGGCGGGCGGGTGCTCTGCATCGCACACGGCCGAAGGTGTCAATGGGTTTGGTTGGGTGTGTGCGCGCCACCGAACTAAGTTCGGGTGGTGTGTGCACGCCCAATGTAATGCATTGCTCCTTGCACACAACTTAACTACACACGTGCGCATATTGCAGCGCGCTATATTCTCGCTCGACATAAAACTCGCGCTTTAGAAAGAACAGAAGGTGGTGTGGTAACTTCGTAAGTATACGTATGATAGTTTCTCCTAAATGTTCATATTTATATGGGTTTAATTGTACATTAGGTGACGTTGCCTCTTCATGATTACTTAAACTCGAACGTCTACTTATGCGATGCCTGATGTCACGATTCTTTCCTCATTCTCCTCCATTGATTGAGCATGACGTGTAATGGGGTATGTGGGACTGTGATGAAAATGATTAGTGTTCAAGTTGACGTGCGTGTGCTCCCGCCCGCCCGGCCCCGCACCACAGCTAGCACTGCAGCTTCTAACAGCTACATACAGCTAGCTACTACAGCATGGCATGGTTTATGGTGTTGCTTGAACAAGAGAGAGCGAGTCAGTGCCAGTGATGTTTGTTTGACATTGCGATATAGTATCAGGGCTGCCAACATTGGAAACTAGTTGAGAGTGAGACTCCCATAGGCCAATGCTATAATTTAGGAGTCAAAATGAGTGAGATCAATAGAAGTGCATGCAAATGAAATAACGTTTTATTTGTTTTTTATTGTTAGAGTGAGAAAGGACCAAAATGAGTGAATCTCACTCTCAATGAGTGAGTGTTGGCAGCCCTGTCCATAGACATAGTAGACGTAGGGCCTACATTATTTCTGAATCTCTGAATGAAATCTTGGACATCGATGATCATGAATGATGATCACACTCACAGTTTATCTTCCAGAGCTGAGAGAGTTGTGTTTACTTGCGATGCTTGATGACGATGTGCAATTCTGTACTGAATCAGTGAGTGTATTCACTCACTATTCAGTGTTCAGGTGTTTGTAAATAACATCTTGTATGCTCCAGTTGTGTTACAAAAGCTAAAAAGTAATGTAGACTATTTCAACACCACAAAAATTTCAACTTTTACAGTAACATTACTCCATTAGAGAGTTGTGATTATGTTTTTGGTTTCAGGGGGTAGGCAGTTCCAGTCTTACTTAGTCATAGTCTGATAGATAGTTCAAGCAAGGGAGAAACTATTTAGGCTTTCATTCAGCATTGCCATTAAGGGGGTGCATCGAGTCAAGTCTCTTTTTTTCTTGGGTGTTTCACTGTTCACATATTGACGTATTTGTAGGGTGACATATTAACAGCAGCTTCCTGTTGGAGTGCCTTTATAGAACAGAGACAGCCTGCTTATTTTCCTTCTTTTTTTTTTTAAGGGTGGGGGGCAATCCAGGGAAGTTCAGATTGTTATAAAGAATAGGCTTACATTTGTGATGCGGTGGGTACATATGTAGTCACAGGTAGACCATACGTGCTGCTCACCTCTAAACCATTTTGTGCGTAGCTAGCCTATGTATGAGGTTGGATTGGTGCGGGTCCATACGGATACAGCATATTCAAGCATGGAAATTGGAATAGATGAGAACTGTGTAGTGTAGGCAGCTGTCTTCACACCAGGGAGTCACACCCTGACAGGTTTCTATGTCTGAATTGATCCTTAACAACATGGCTGATGTGAGGTTCCATCACATATCATTGGAGAGCAAAATATCCCCAAGTAGGTGTATATATGTCTATGACTGACAGGATTTCTGCTTCTTGTAACATGAATTGTTTGGCATATGGAGGGGTTGAAACTCCTCTGCCAAGAAGTGGCCCAGTCTTTGAGAACATCTAGGCCCTTAATTCTGGAGTTGGGTTTGGTCATCAAGGTTGTGTATGGGTCGAAAAGAAGGCAATCATATGTGAACAGCTTGGTGCTTGTCTCTGTGCTCAAGACGTTCGCCTATGTTATTGATGTAGAGTAGGAACATCAGGGGACCAAGTACCGCCCCCTGGCAGGGACAGGGACTCATAGGACCAGTAGAAAAAAAAAGGGTTAGTGTGCAGCCCTGTAGTTGCACATATGTTTGAAAAAATATTTATTTGAACATTAGGGTCAAGATGTAGGGTTTGATATAAGAATAGAGATAGAAAACCTGCATTGCATTGGATGTTGTCAATTGAAGGGAAAGTTACTAATGGGCTTCCCCAAATGCGCTTGTACAGCTGTATATTGAAAGAAAGATTGTGCCTTTGCTCCAGAGGTGCCAAAAGCATTATAAATCACTAAGCTGGTGTTATCTACATGTACGTGTTACTGTATTTACTTTTTGTGTACATTACATTTGCATTTATGACATGTTTTAGACCAGAGTGAAATTGTGGGAAAGTGTTACTCCAAATCTGTGTGCGAACAGCAAAATACCTGTATGAATATTCCTGTTGTTTTCTCCAGCCCAGGACATTTTTTTCCCCAAGTAGACAATGGCCGACAAGGAATCTCGTGATCAACAGGATGCCAGCAACAAGCGATCAGAGTCGCCTCCACCACTGTCCAGCCCAGTCATTACTGCTGAGGAGAAGGAGGTGGCAACAGCAGCCCACAGCCACTTTGAGGCAGGCAACTACAATGGGTGTGTGGAGCAGGCTCGCAAACTGGCATCCATGCGTCCGACGGACCCCAAGGTCCAGCACAACCTTGCTGTTGCCCTCTTCTACCAGTCAGGATGCCGGAATGTGGATGACTTCAGGCGCCGCCTTGGCCAAGTGTGTAATCAGGTAAATTCTTGCCTTGTAAAGAGCCTTAAATGTTGAAGGCAGCATCTCACCCTTCTACATGTAAGCTGTGTCAGAGGATTTCAAAATAGATGCATGTCGTTTGAACTAAACAACAACAGCAGTGACAAAGATTTTAGTTTTTTAGGAAAGAAGGGTTGAAAATTTTGATTGGTCAGTTATATGTGTGCCAATGTTCAAAGCTGTTCCAGGCTCTCTGCAGCCCAACATGAATAGGCCTGTATATCAAACAGTTATTCGACAGTATGACTTCCCCAGTCAAATGTAATATATATTCATATACTGTACTGGAGTGCTTCTCAACTCTTTTCAACCTGAGGTCTACTTGAGCTCCCACATTTTTTTTTTCTTTTTTTAGAGACTCATAGTTAGATCAAATATGAATCTGTTTTATCTTATTTCTAGTTAACATCACGGCCCACCTGCAAGAAATTCATGGCCCACTGGTTGAGATGCAGGGCTGCACAGTGTGTCCATTCTATTTGTTCTGTTCATGTTATTTAGGACTCATATATATATATTGAGTTTGGAGAAGGAAAAAAAAGAACAATATGGCATTGATGCCAAAGCACACTGGCAAACTTCTGTCAATTCGGAACAATGTGCCTGTATTGGTATGTCATATCAGTAATTGGATTATCAAATCCTTTTGACCTTCCTTTTTTGTTTGTTTGTTTGTTTGTTTGTTTGTGTTTGTCTTCACTAAAGGTTCATATTGACCTGGAACAAATTGAGACACTAGAGGATGCAGACCAGGCCATCTTTTTCTTCAACAACGCTGTCCTCCTCCATCATCTTCGGCAACATCACCAGGCGATCCGCATCTTGGAGAAGCTCTTCCAGGTCATCGAACCTCTGGGTGAGCCCTGGAGTTTGTGCTATTTGTTCTTTCACACACACACACACTCACACACAGAGATGTCTTGTTAACTGAAACCAGAAAAGCAATGCACAAGAGTTCACCACCGGAGTAAACAGTTGGATCACAACATATCAAAACAGGAAATGTCCCAACAGGAAATGTGAGGGTTGATGTTAGCATGCAGTAAACTGTTTGATAGGATAAAGAGCCAATGCCCCTGATATGTGACATTGGATTACCTTCAGAGTGTAATATTACACTAAAATGTAACAGATATTCATTGTCTCTCAATACTATTTGACATAATTTGCGGGGAAATGAAAGAAGTTTTTGATATTAAATCTGTCAAACTGTGATCAAATCAAAGTCAGAGCACACATCAAATCTTCAAATTGGCTCCTTGTGTAATAATGCAAACTTCAGTCTTCAGTATGAGTTCAACGAGTAATACAGCAAAAAATAATTGGAAAAAGTTTGATGAGTGTCAAGAAGTCACATACTGTATTTGCCGGCGATAAGGCCGCGCTATTTTTAGCGAAAATAAAGCAGTAAAGTCGGGGTGCGTCCTGTATGCCAGCACAAGCAAATTATTTTCTTTCCAACTCAGATATCACCTGCCTAACCAGCATGCATAATCACATTGGACTATGCAATGTGCCGATGAGCAACGCGATGGGATCAACCACTGAATTAATCAGTCTTACAAACAATGCTATGTTCTGCAGTCAAGTGACAACATGTTTGTGTGTTGTTGGGTTTTTTTTTTCTCCATGACCGACTTATTACTATCGCTGGTGCCGATTCTGAGGACATTTTTTTAAAAGTCTCCAAAAGAAAGCACAGCGCGATTGTAAATTGGTGTAGCGGCGACTACAATTCCTGCACACATCAGTAGCATTATCTCATGCGATATTCGACCATGAATAGTAGGCCTACAGTATGTGTTAATGAAGACAAACCAGTACTAGGCTGTTGAATAATGCTTGTGAGTGTACACACACTCAGTCATTCTTCGCATCAGGGTCCTACACACAGAAATATCATTCAAAATCCTGACATGCAGTTTGCATCAACCGGAAAAGCTTATGATAAAGCAAACATAAATAATTGTTAAAAATCACTTGGAAACGTGCAAATAACAAAGTTCCTTGTCAAAACTAATGTGGAAAAGTAATAAAATTTTGATCAGAACAAAATCCCTCTGATGTTTTTTTTTTGTGTCTGTTTTTTATCACCAAAGTCAGGATGCGGCTTGTTCGGCGCTGCGGCCTTATCGCCAGCGAATACGGTATGTTAAAATTTAAGAAATTTGTTGATCATATTCTCACATTTGCAGCAGTGTCATCAAAACTGTTCTATTCATGATGTAATTCAGGGTAAGTGACTGCAATGCTTAGGCATATCAGTGAGCATGGTGATGTTTCACTGAGTTTATTGAAGTCCCATTTCCTTTGTTCATATCCTTTCAATGCAAGAAAAAAATATATATATAAAGAGCATTTTTTATGACATTTTCCTGCTATTCTTTGTCTATTGCATTTCCTACAGGTGATGAGTTTGAATATGAAAACCGATGTACTCCATTTCCATTTTTTTTATACCCCCGCCAAACGAAGTTTGAAGGGGGTATATAGGAATCAGCGTACGGTCGGGCGGTCGGGCGGTCGGTCGGGCGGTCGGTCGGGCGGTCGGTCCGTTGCAAATCTTGCGTCGCGAACTACTTCCTCAGTTTTCAACCGATTCCCATAAAACTTGGCACAGATGTGTGCCTTGGGTTGTAGATGTGCAAGACGTATTTTGTGACAGTACCCAAAAGTACGTTGCCATGGTAACGGCATATTATGGGCAAAAATGGGTACAAATCTTGCGTCGCGAACTCCTCCCACAGTTTTTGATCAATTTTTATGAAATTAGGTACAGATGTTCATCTGAATATGTTAATGTGCAAGACACATATTTCCGCAGTGGCAAAAAGTGCGTTGCCATGGTAACGGCATGT
Organism: Diadema setosum; assembly: GCA_033980235.1. Classification (NCBI taxonomy): domain Eukaryota; kingdom Metazoa; phylum Echinodermata; class Echinoidea; order Diadematoida; family Diadematidae; genus Diadema; species Diadema setosum. The sequence goes on along the minus strand of CM067066.1, from coordinate 31,472,877 downwards.
TATTGGTAAAATATAGGGCAAAATGCTTCATGGCAAAACTGCTTCATCAGTGTTCTTCCAATTCTCATGGAATTCATATTGAATGTTTGTCTTAGGATACAGGTCAGCATGACACATTTCTTGACAGTGACAAAAAGTATGTTGCCATGGTAACAGCTCACATATTATGAGCCAAAATGATGGAAAATTTTGTGTTGCAAACTACTTCCTCAGTTTTTGCCCAATTTCCATGAAACTTGGTACAGATGTGTGCCTTTGGTTGTAGATGTGCAAGACACATTTTTCGACAGTACCCGAAAGTACGTTGCCATGGTAATGGCATATTAATGGCAGAAGATCAAGGAAAGATCTTGCGGATTTAACTACTTCCTCAGTTTTTTGACCAAAGCTTATCAAATGTTGTTTTGACCAAAGCTCATCTGAAATGTTGTTTGGCGGGGGTATAACCAGTCGCTGTAGCGACATTTCTAGTTTAAAGTAAGGTCGTCATCAAATAAACAAAAACAAATATTTTCAGTGATAGTGCACTCACTACATAACAAGAAATATTTGTGAAGATTATCACATACATAATTTTCCTTGTTATTCGGCAGATTAAGTCTCAAATATCTCAAACTGATAGAAATGGACATAGAAGTTTTTACATTTAGACTCTTTGTATTTAGATTTCATTTATGCCGATGTGTTTCATTTGTCTTGCTTCAATGTAATGCACCATCTGCCTTTCTACCAGTGATTCTATTTCCCAATGACATTCTTTTCATTCTACCTCTGCAGAGGAGTGGCTAGCCATGAGAATACTCTTGCTCCTCATCGAGAGCTACCTGATCAGCCAGCAACCAGACAAGGCCCACGGCACCCTGGTCTACCTGGAAAAACTGATGCAGAGCAGTGAAGCAAAGAAGGAGTCTGGAGACAAGGTTAGACATCAGTTTAAAAAAAAAAAAAAGAAAGAAGAAGGAACAAAGGAAAAATAAAGTTTAAAAAAATTGAAATACAATAATCATCTTATTTAGATGAAAAATTATTAAATAAAAAATGAATAAATGAAAAATGAATTCACTTACCGATATACAGTCACTTGTCACATGTCACTTGCTAGAGTACAATTTTATGACTGGACGACTCAGCTGCTGACTTTGGAAGGGAAATACAGATGCTTTGCTGTTTGATAAGGGCTCAAATACACAACGATAGATATATTTCATTCTGTGATATTTCACTCTAAAGGAGACCAGAGTATTAAATAGAGTGTTTAGGGCTGTTGTGGATTGGGGCATATACTACCATATCTCTTTGTAAATCTTCTTGATGTGTGTGTGATTTGTGTGAATGTGTATGTGCTATATGTGTATGAGTCTTACCTTGTAGCAGCAGAAAAACAGATTGCATTAGTTGTCTTGAAACAGTAATTCACAGATATTTGGCTGGGACTTACAGCTGTAAAGCTACCCTTTCTGTGCCATTCTGTCATTTTCAATGACTGATAGGTCATGACTGTTGTGGACATCATGAGTTAATATTTTAATATTTTGATCACATATCAGGGAAAGGACAACAAGGATGATGACCGGCGGCCAGTGGATACAGAAAAGGTGAAGGCCAGAGTACACCAGGTAATGAACTCTTCAGGCTTCTCTATCAGTGACTGTAATCATAGTGATAGAGGGGAATTTAAAGGCAAAACATAGTTCAAAGAAGAGCTCAAAATTCATCTCCCACTGTTTGGACTTTGGTTGCAATATATCAAAATGATCCACCAAGAAACTTGTCTGGTTGACGTGATTTGTCAGGACGATCATTTGTTTTGGGGGTAATTTGAGGTCATAAGTACAGTAATTTCAATCACAGTACAGGAATTTTATTCCTGAAGTATGTGATGATCAAATCGTGCCATAGCAGTGGTATTGAATGGCATGCAACTAACTCGCTGCACAGGATTCACTCTTCAGCGATGCATACTGCTATGGCCCAATATAATTGTGTAATTGATATAATCAATTATAAAAAATTAAAAAGATTACATAACCATCACATTAGGTATGCTCTGAGATTGCAGTTCTTCCGACATACCTTTTTGGGTAATATTTCACAATTTTGTTATTACACAACTAAAATTGTGTAATCACAACAAAGTTTGATAGCAATGGCTAGTTAAAAGGAAAGTGAATAAGGTCACTTCAATCATCTTTGTATGTGTGTAATTCACATGAGCTCATCAAGGGACATCAACACTTTGTGTTTGTGCTATACAAGCGTTGTTAATCAGTAATTATCATTATCCTTTACCCGCAGTTCAAAACGAGGTGCTACTTGCAGCTGAAATCTTTGAAGCTGTGCAAGAGGGAAATCAAATCAGTGAAGTCTGTGATGAACTCGAACGGAGCGGTGAGTATTTGTACAGATTTATGCAGGGACTTTTCTTTTTTTTTCATATCATCTGCATTAAAATGGAACACATTGAGGGGTTCCAATTCAATTTTCAATTTCAAATCAAACTTTTTTTTTTCATTTTATCAACAGAGTATGCAAAGTAATGATTGAAATTGGACATACATTTGAATAATACACAAGAAGCAAAAATGAAAGTATGTTCACACCTGTGGTCAGTAAAAAAGAAAGAGATACTGTACGAGCTGAAATTTTCGCGGTGGTTTTATTTTCGCGAATTTCGCGAATCGCCCTTGAACCACAAAAGCAACAACACGCGAAAATTACAAACGCGCGAATAACTAAGTTCAGTTAGACCCTCGAACCGCGAAATTAACAACACGCAAAAATGTCCTCCAAGTAGCAATTCGCGAAAATATCTGTACGTGAAAATTTCAGCTCGTAAAGTATATACAGACATATTTATATATCATGCAAAAAACAAACAAATGAAGCTCATAAATGTCAAGTGAAAAGTTATGCAGTGAGCATAATCCATTTCTTTGATTTTGGTCTGTGCATAGATGCCCAAAAAGCAATCCAGACTTTTTTTGTTGACCACTTGAAGACAGCGAAGGTGCTTTGAAAATCAAAAAAGGAATTTCATGGAACACTACTACTACTGTTAGGTGAAACAGTTTACATTTATTTGTATAATGAATGAGAAAGGCTGATTACATTTTAGAGACAACAGTAGAGTGGACATCTAAAGTGTTAAAGTTGATTCTTATAGTAAGAGAAGAAGGTGATACATGTACCATAGTGAGATTATCTTATGCACTATGATTTTTGCATCAGTTTGTTCCATCATTGAGTTGTTGTTTTTTTTTTGTGAGCGTAGAAAATTGTGTAACACCATAGTTGTGTGTGAGTGTTTCTTTTTCAGTTATTCTCAACTGGATAGCATAACTCTGTATGGATATCATACTAAATTATGTTTCAAGGAAATCTTGTAAGAGCTTGACTGTTTCCTTCCAATTTTGCAGTCCCCAATCACCCTCTTCCTGAAGGCCAACTTTGAGTTTGAGCGGCAGAACAATCGAAAGGCCATCAAGCTGCTGAACAGCTCCCCTGAGGGGCTGGACCACCGGCAGACAGGCCAGTGCATCTCGGTCATGTACTTCAACAACCTGACCTGTGTCCACTACGCCATGCACAAGTACCACCTGGGGGCGCACTACGCCCGCCGCGCGCTCCAAGAGAATGCCAAGGCCGTCAAAGAACTGCCCAAGAGAGCTAGTACGAGTCCCAATTCATTTGTTTGTTTTTTTTTCTATTAGGAGGTTGTCAAAAGCAAGCATGAAGAATGGTAAAAGTTTATTCTAACATGGACCTGCGCACCATTTCATAAGAAGTTGTACGATAGCAACTCTTGCATAAATGGCAATTGTCATGGTAACAACAACAATCCAGCTTCCTGATTGGCTGTTGCTATGGGAAGTTGCCATTCCAGCAAGAATTGCTATCCTAACATCTTTTGTGAAATGGGGCCCTTGAGTAAGATGGTTACAGAATGTTCATATTTTTACAGAACAGTGATTTTCGTATCAACTGTGTACTGCAAAATGTTTCAAGAGGAGCCAAAATTTGTGAAAGTGTTTGTCTACACAATGTATGGAATGCCAGTGGTGATTCGCAAAAGTTTCGTGCCCCAAAAAAGGCCGTCTACTCCAGTTCGAGAAATTTCATGCCCAAATGTTTCAGGTTTTACAGTATGCAAATTAGAGGGGATGGTGATATCTTCATCTTACATCTCTCTCATTGGTTTGCACACAAAAATATCAGAAGAATTACTTTCGGTCCACATCCCACATTGATCAAAGTCCTACCATTTAGTTTGTCAGATTTAAGTGTACTGTAAAAGTTGATATTTTTGCATGAGTAATTTTTCGCGCTCAGCCATGTAAGATGAATTTTGCTTGTTTTTAATTCTGCGGAATCGGGACATAAATTAGGCCAAAAAAAAAAAAATTGTTGCATTGGCGTAACATGAGATTTTCAAATAGGGTCGGTCGGGCGGATTTTTTTTTTTTTTTTTTTGCTACCTGCATTTTACTTGTAAAACTCGTGCTCAGCTCAGTAAACAGTTACAACTGCTGCACCGAATGTGCTCTGTTCATCTATTCTACAAATCATTTATGAGGCCGATATTACTGGAATTATACCCCTTCACAGAATTTAAAGATGTTGAAATCCCTATCCTGAATGTTTTCACTTCATATTTTACTATTTTGACTTAGATAAGATAGATGCAAATTGACCCATATGTACGATCTTTTCATCGCACACGGCGATCTCTATTACAGTCCCACATATACAGATTCGTGTAAGTTCTCCACATAAGAAACCTATGGCAAAACTGTGCACAATACATCGCAGTCTGAATGCTACGTATACACTGAATAAATCTTGTTAGAGTACGTCTCCGTGTTGGAAACAGATGACGTACTGATCAAGGAAGGCTTATGCGAGGCGCTAGATCTCTCCCTCGTACATCCGATATTCCCAGAGCCGTTTCCACTTCCGGGTTTGTGCGATCGCGATCGCAATCAACAAGATATTTGATATCGATAGCAAAAAAAAATAATAAAAAAACATGGGGTCGGCGGAATTTTTAGGGTCGGGCGGGTTACGCCAATGCAACAATTTTTTTTTTTGGCCTTACTGGAACATAAGGCATGTAAATATATTCCCGTTCGTTTATTTTCGCCACAGCTTCTGTCTGCGCGTAATGCCCTAAAATTTCCACTTCAACAATATTTATTTAAGTCTACTTGATTATTGTGTAATAATGGCTGTTAAGTTAACATTGTTAATACAGCCGTATGTTTATATGAAGGGCTCATGGTTATTGTGAGGGGAGGAGAAGGTCTTTGGAACAAAATGCAATGATTCTAGCCATGAATAGTAGTACTCTTGTACTGCTAACAGGGAAGAGACTTAGGCCAGCAACAGCCTCCTACAGGGGAAACTCGGTATAACGAACACTGCTATAACGAGATATTGGTTATAACGAGGAAATTTTCCCGGTCCCAAATTTCCTTCCATACAAGTCTATGTAAAATGCTACTCTTATAGCGAGATCGGCTATAACGAAATAACTGCTATAACGAGATAAATTTTGTGACTTCCAAACAAAGAAAAACATCGTCAATCAAACCTGCTATAGCGAGGTAAAGCAAAATGCCTTCGGTAAGGCTTTACTTCGCCTGTGGTATCATCTTCCGAGATTGTAAAGCTTGATGCGCCAAAAACTGTCTTGTACACACATACAACACTGCATGTTGTACGTGTTAGTGTGTGCGTGCGTGCACACTGATACATGCAGAAAATGTGGTGGGACGGCCATATGTATACATGACATCATCATGACGTTTATCAGGTGTGAGGCAATCTGATGCTGTGATTGGCCTTCTACGTAGGGAATTCCCTATCTTCACACACACGCAGTCATAATGTACATACAGAATGTGTCACATACACACACAGCATTGTGCAGACCATATTCAAGCTTTCCACACAACACACACCCATAAGATAACCACATACCAATCCACAGACGATCTTGATACAATCTCAAGCTATATAAATTTACAAATTCAAACATCTACAATTAATAAGAAACACATTCTTGATATTGGATTTCCTTGGCGAAAAACATCTGCTTACCCTTAAAGGTGAGTAATTCCTCACACACAATATCAAGTTATTATTATTGATTGAAATATAATGGGTAGTCCCACATGTGCAAATCAATGTCTTTATGTTATGCCTTCTTTTATGCCTACTGATATAACGAGATATCGGCTATAACGAGGAAAATGACTCGGTCCCGACCATCTCGTTATATCGAGTTTCCACTGTATTTACTTTTCTGTTGTGTCTCTCTTTCAGATCGTGCCATCCAAACCCTGGGCATAAACCATCACCATGAACTCCTCTACAACACGGGCATTGTATTGCTACATGCAGGGCGCCCTCTACCTGCATTCGACTGCCTCGTGGAGGCAGTCCAGGTTTTCCCCACCAACCCTAGGCTGTGGCTACGGCTTGCAGAATGCTGCATATCTGCCAATAAGAAACCGGTGGGTAAAAAGAAAAAAAAAAATGACAACAAAACCAATCATTCTGGACTATAATGATGTTGCATCATTGATCGTGCATAATCAAATGATGAGAAAGTCAAGTCTTGATTTGCAGTTAAAATGTAATTATGAAATAATCACAATCTTGATCAGTGCTTTGCTAATGGCTATAGTGCTTGCATTTTATCTGTTTCTCCTGCAACATAAGCAGCTCGCATGCCATGCTGGCATCCTTTTGCAACATGTGACATTCTTGTGTGTTATTCTGATTTGGTTTTACAGAACCAAATCAAAGATCTGCAATTCAAAAAAAAACAAAAAACAAAAAACAAGCCAGTTGAAATTTCAGTTCTTCTTACAGCCACAAGATTGACTGGTTTACGGGAGAAGATTAGAATTCTGATTGAAGCATCTCACAATTTGTTATCTCTGTCACCATATGTAGTAGTTTTAATGTCTTTTTTCTTTTCTTTCTTTCTTTTTTTTTTCTTTTGGTTGGTGAAAAGATAGAATAAGATGTTTCATTTTGTTGATTGTTAGAATTAGCCTGCTGACCAGTAACCTATGTTGCCGTTATTTCACTATTCTTTGTGCGAAGAATGCTGATGCTGACAGCACAGGCCCGCCCGGTTCCAACCGGCAGAGCATCGTCCACAGCACCATTGGGATTGGGTCTCACCGCAAGTTCATCTTGTCCCCCGGGACAGGAGACGTGGCGAACAGGTATGAGCTTGTCAGGTTTCCGACGCAGTATTTAATCACATGGGATACATACAATGACCAAGAATTATTTTTCTCTCTTTCTCTAGAAAGCTGCAAGCTTCTTGCTGAAATGGCTTTTAAATTTTTTGAAATGCTGACATGTTATGCTTAATTTTAGCATGTTCTTTCCTTTGCCAGTTTTCCAAATATTGGTGCAGATTTGAGGAAGCGTCTTTTAGGTCTAGGAAAAGACTATGTCACTCTTTCATTAGCTAAAACTAATGACTTTTGTACAGGATGTGTGGCAGCAGGTCAAAGTGAGGAACAAGATTTTTAAAAAGATGTTATGATGTAAGCAGTACTGTAAAACATGATATATTCGCGGCATGAATTTTTCGCGAATTGGAGCCGACGGCCTTTTTATGCCTCCGCAACGAAGTGGCCGGAGGCATTATGTTTTCGGGTCGTCCGTCCGTCCGTCCGTCCGTCCGTCCGTCCGTACGTCCGTCCGTACGTCCGTCCGTACGTCCGTCCGTCCCGTTTTGTTTTTGTCGATATCTCAAGAACCGTGTGGTGGTTTTACATCAAACTTGGTATGAGGGTATATCCTTGGGGGATAATACTTTGTGTGGATTTTAGGGTCACAGGGTCAAAGGTCAAAGGTCACAGGTTATTTTGTGAAAAAAATTTGAAATTTCATGTTTTTCTCCATATCTCGCAAATGGTTCAAGGTATCTTCATGGAACTTAGTATATATGCTTGTACCGATGGGCAGTGATTATCTAGGGAAGTTGGGGGTCATGGGTCAAAGGTCAGGGGGTCAAAGGTCAACTCCTCAAAATATCACTACTTTCCTTAAAATGCAATATGCCTGAAGGTTTTTTTTTTTTTTTAACTTGATGTATGGCATGTATTACCCAATATGTATTTTTGGGGAAGTTTCTTGCCAAAAGGTCAAAGGTCAAAAGGTAAAAGGTCAAGTGAAAGTGCTAAATTGCACTTTTTCCTCCATATCTCGAAAGTAACTCAAGGTATCATCATGAAACTTACATATTTATGCATGTTCTACCTAACAGTGATTTTCTGTGGAACTGTGAGGTCAAAGGTCAAAGACCATTTTTAGATAATGCTGTTTTCCCATTTGATACTGAAATTATACTTTTTCTCAATACCTTGAAGATTACTCAATGCATAAACTTATAAAAGGGTCAAAAGTCAAGTAAAAATCATCACTTCCCCAAATACCTGCACTCTGACATTTGAATAATTCATCCAATTGAACCTACATGTAGTTCTAGGAAAGTGAACATTCAGCACATTTGTGGCAAACCTGTCATTTTAATATTTTGCCAATTGTGTGAAACTGTCATCACACATTGTCAAGACATTGTACTATAGACCTATTAGGAGAACCATGCATTATGGCGGAGGCATATCAGTCGCCGTAGCGATATATCTAGTTTGCAGCATGAATTTTTTGCGAACTGCCACTGGCATTCAATGCATATAGTGTAGACAAGAACTTTTGCGCGCATTTTAATTTCACAAATCTTGGCGCTCGCGAAATTAAAATGCATGCGAAAATTCCTCGTTTTACAGTACACGTATGTAAAAGATTTTATCCCTGAATTAGTACCATGAAAAAAGGATTCTACGTAGAATGACGCATAAAGATGTTGAAGGCAATACATATCCTTGTAAGGATTTTGTTTTCTCATGTGAATGAAAGAAAAAAAACAAAGCAAAACAAAACAGGATAAACAAGGCAAACCCAGATATTACCAGCACACCAACTTTTCATTGTTATTCACCATAAGAAATAAACAAAAGACAAAAAAATCTTTTTCTAGCTCCGATGTCCAGCCTGGTGCAATGCCTGTGGCATCACTGGAGTTTGCCTCTCTGTGCCTGAGCAACGCCCTCTCCCTCCTACCAGAGAAGAGCGGAAGTCTTCCAACCACGCCCGTTTCCTCCAGGACCAGCCTCAGCAGCGAGACGTCGGACACGCCCGACTCGGCAAAGTGAGACACAGGGTCACTCTGCATGATAAATGCACTTCTGTGTTTCAAATGATAATTCAGGAAGCATATTCAGATGAAATTATGCTATTTTCAGTGAAAAGCTGTGATATGGGGAATCTGATATTTGCATAATATATGGGGTGAACATCAAAGGACAAGTCAGGTTTTTACACCTTCATTGTTATGTCATGTGATCAAACAAATTTGTTATACTCTTGACGACTATGCCTACATTTCACTGGTTTGCTGAAAGGCTGGGTAAAGGAAAATGTATGTTTACTATCTATTATGTTGCAGTTTGTATACTGTTAAAAGAAGTAGGCATTTCAGTCCACCTTTCTTTGGACATACCCATACACTGTGAAAGAGATGGAGGATTGATTTGGTGTCTGACGTGTTGAGATGTGTTTGATGTATCTCACATTCACGTGTCCTATCTTGCCCTTCCTTCCATCTCTCCTTATCTCCCAGCAAGCAAACCGGCCCCCAGACCATACCCGCCCCTCCAGGCCCCTCACTCAAACCTCCCGAGGTGGCCAACCTGCGATGTTCGGTGTACGCTGCCAGCGCATACGTGTCCCTCAGTCTAGGGGATGATGCCAGGGCCTTAGACCATGCCCGGACTCTGCTGGCTCAGCCCAAGCTCTCTGGCTCGCTGCAGTAAGCTTCCTTCATTTCATATGAGAGGGGGAAGATTTTTTCACAAGATGCAAATATGTGGAACAAGTAATAGATTTACCCCAAAAGCTGTAGAGATGTTTAAGTTAGTTATGTAGACCTGAAAAATCAATGTCAGTCGGACTGTCTTGGTGTTTGGTTCTTGACAAGTATTTACAGTTGATTACAAACAAATATGAGATGTATGTTCTTTGGTAATATTATGTTAGTGTAAGGATGGCCGGTACATCCACTAAACTTGTTGTTTGGTTGAATTGTTGAAAGAAGTAGATAAAGGAAGATGGCTTCTTGATATATATAGTCCAGGGAAGAACCTCTTATCAGTTGGTAAAGGACCGGATAGAATGTAGGTACATGTGAACAAAGAAATGCCACGACTAGATTGACAAATCAGTGTCTTTGGACTTGCCATAACTTTCACCCAATTTTCTATCCAGTTTTTCTTCAATTTGATTTTGTAATCAGTTGGTGTCTGTTGTTCTACTCCTTTATTTAATTATGTAACTCTTTGTGATTGTCTTCTTCCCATAGTAGTATAACTTGAATAATTCCATGTCTTCTCTTTTGTTTTTGTTTTTGTTTTTTGTTTTCCTGGCAGGTTCTTGGCCCGAATGTATGCTGCCGAAGCCCTCCTGAAGCGTGATCAGATTGGTGAAGCTATCCAGCTCCTAAACCCAGAGACTGTCTGTGATGTCTCTGTTCTCATCACTCCAACACCTGAATTTGGTAATTAAAGACATTCCACAAACTATTTTTTTTTTCTTTGCAAGTCAGCAGATAAGAACTAGAAAGGCATAAACAATGTACAAAGTCTACATAGTGCAGTGTATGTTACATACTTAGCAGTGGTTTGAGTTTTAATAGATTTTGTGAATGATGCTCACAAAGTTAACAATTCGCCAAGGTATTGCCTCCGATAAAACAAACAAAGCTTGCAAATATATGCATCTAGCAATAATAAGAAACTACAAGTAATTTATAAATGTCTACACTTAAGCTGGATTTTATCTACGAAATTATTCCTTTGACGTGATGCTGTATATTCCAACTCGATATTCATGACCTTTGCCAGGTGAGAACAAGGAGAGGGACCGCAACGACAAGGCCAACAGTCACGAGGCGCCCGGCGGCCAGGGCGGGGCCCAGAACAACAACAGCGCGGGAGACCTGGGGGAGGGGGGAGAGCCGCGCAAGGTGATCCACCAGTACTACCCGGCCTCCATCCAGGTGGCCCGCGCCCAGATGTTCTTCAACCTGGCCACCACCCACGCCCTGCGCAGCGAGTGGGACAAAGCCAGGCGGTGTTTGACGCAGGTATGGGATAGGGGTGGGTCGGAGTGACTATGTTTGGCATTCCGCTTTAAAGTCAGCAGAGTGAATTGAAGATGAAGTGGACAGGAATGACATGATGTCAAGTTTTAAGATATGCAGGGAAGAATTGGGATGTAAAATGAAATCAATGAAGTTGTACGTTGTTATTTGTTTTTAAAAGGATAATTACATTTCAAAGTTTTGTTGTTGGTTTTTTTTTTATCAAACCTTGTTGAAACTTGATTGAAATGTGCTAATGACATACTATGCACTCTGAAAAGGGCTTAGTTGTTATCAGTGATACTTGTCCAGTGCAGTGTTTTTCGAAAGCATTTTTGCTCTTCCTCCTATCAAAGCAATGGAGTAAACCCTCAGAGAAATTTTTGCCGATATTTCTTCAAATATGATCGTCTTGGCAATTTTGAGAAGAACAGCACAGTGTTCCTTTCATCTCACCAAGAGGCATTTCGTTTGAAGAGTTACATAGTGACACAACTCTGTACAATTTTCTGCTCTAGGGTTGCCGCCTGATTCCGACTCATGACATCCCCAAGCAAGCACTGTACACAGCAATATACCTGGAATTACACACTGGTGAGTGTTTTGGAGTACAGAGACTAGATTTGGGATCACATTCTAGTTGTAGTAGTAGTAGCAGCAATAATCGGTTTTGGTCTTGATCAATTAGTCATTATTACTGGTGTCGTTTCCATTGTCGCCATTGCGATTTGTTGCTACAATGATTTTTATGCCTCCACCAACGAAGTGGCCTGAGGCATTATGTTTTCGGGTCGTCCGTCCGTACGTCCGTACTTCCGTACGTCTGTACGTCCGTCCCGTTTTGTTTTTGTCGATATCTCAAGAACCGTGAGGTGGTTTTGCATCAAACTTGGTATGAGGGTATATCCTGGGGGGATGATACTTTGTTTGGATTTTAGGGTCACGGGGTCAAAGGTCAAAGGTCACAGGTTATTTTGTGGAAAAAAAAAGGTTGAAAATTCATGTTTTTCTCCATATCTCGCAAATGGTTTAAGGTATCTTCATAGAACTTAGTATATATGCTTGTTCCAATGGGCAGTGATTATCTAGGGAAGTTGGGGGTCATGGTTCAAAGATCAGGGGGTCAAAGGTCAAGGTCAACTCCTCAAAATATCACTACTTTCCTTATATTTATGCAATGCCTGAAGGTTTTTTTTTTAACCCTATCTGTGTCACGGGCCGATTAAATCGGCCCAAAACCTGCCATGTAAATGCTTGGGCCGATTAAATCGGCCCTATTTCGATTGACAGATTACTTCAAAGGCTATGACACTACAACTCTCTAAACTCATTTATGATTGGCTGACAGTGTAAGGAAACGATATCCAGTGTGCAAAAAAGCTTCCCCACCTTCAACCAATCAGGAAAGCCTTCTCAAAGTCAAAATAATTGTGGTGGCCCCGCCCATGTTTATTTGCATTCAGACTGCAATGTATTGTGTACAGTTTTGCTATAGATTTCTTGTGTGGAGAACTTACATGAATCTGTATATGTGGGACTGTAATAAGATCGCCGTGTGCGATGAAAAGATCGTACACATGGGTCAATTTTCATCCATTTTATCTAAGTCAATATAGTAAAATATGAAGTGAAAACATTCAGAATAGGGATTTCAACATCTTTGAATTCTGTGAAGGGGTATGGTTTTCGTGATATCGGCCTCATAAATGAACTGTAGAATAAATGAACACTGCACATTCAGTGCAGCAGTTGTAGCTGTTTACTCAGCACTAACAGCGGTGCAATGGGTCTCTAGTTAGCCGGGGCTAGCGGGGCAGGGTGCTAGGAGCAATACGGGTACAGTAGCCTCCTACCCGCAGCTGGAGAGTCTCGGTCTCGAAGCTTAGAAGCTGAGGTATGTTTGACTGTCGATCATTATTATCTAATAAACCGTTACTTTATGAAACTTATGTTCAATGTAGGTTTATCATAAAGCAAATGACTACATTGATGGTTCAATTCTGTTGAATGAGGAGAGTGCAAAGGAGTCTAGCATACTCAACAGGAATGGACACTCTGAAGACTGAATATTTTCAGTGACAATTTTTACCCTTAGATTATCTTACCATACATGGCAATATTATAGGGCAAGAATAATCTAAACTGCAAGTAAAAGTCGTATAATCAATTAATATTTTCATCCTGACTAGATGTTAGCATGCTTTATCTACTTTCATGCCAACATTTCATTCATAAAACCAGAAATTGTGCGAAGTGTGTAAAATGTAGGTTGTACTTGCCACACACTTTTGTTCATAAAATGAAAAGTACTAATGCTACTGACAAAATAATCACATCATCTGAAAGCTGAATAAATTCTCTACAACATTTGTATAGACCTTTTTGGGGTATAAGAGCATATTGTGTGAGAAAATGAGGTGGTAACATGTACAAGTAAGTCTGCAAAGATAATTATGTGACATAAGAGGGCGTCCTACTTAAAATGTGAGGGCGCCCTCACTCAGATTATTATGTAATATGAAAGTATAGACCATAAGCTTTCAAATGATGTATAACATGACACATTAATGTCAATAATAACAATCAGAACTGGCCAACAACAATCCCATGTCTCCGCACTGCAAAATGTCTGAACATTCTGGCTTCGTCTATGTGACAGAGATAGGGTTAACTTGATGTATGCATGTATTACCCAATATATATTCTGTGGGGAGTTTTTTGCCAAAAGGTCAAAGGTCAAGTGAATGTGCTGAATTGCACTTTTTCCTCCATATCTCAAAAGTAACTCAAGGTATCATCATGAAACTTACATATTTATGCATGTTCAACCTAACAGTGATTCTCTTTGGAACTGTGAGGTCAAAGGTCAAAGGCCAGGTTTAGATAATGCTATTTTCCCATTTGATACTGAAATTATACTTTTTCTCAATACCTTGAAAATTACTCAATACATAAACTTATAAAAGGGTCAAAAGTCAAGTAAAAATCATCAGTTCCCCAAATACCTGCACTCTGACATTTTAATCATTCATCCAATTGAACCTAGTTCTAGGAAAGTGAACATTCAACACATTTGTGGCAAACCTGTCATTTTAATATTTTGCCAATTGTGTGAAACTGTCATCACACATTGTCAAGACATTGTACTATAGACCTATTAGGAGAACCATGCATTATAGCGGAGACATATCAGTCGCTGTAGCGATATATCTAGTTTTTTTCCAGAAATTTGTTAATAAAAAGTTTCATATTGAAACATATTATTAGCTGGAGTGTCACTTTATAAGCAATAAAGATGCTCTTGTGAACTGCATGTGTTTCTGCTGTCGTGGAAAACTTAGTTTACGCTTGCAAAAGTAAGTATCGGGTACTCAGCATGGTTGACAGTGTACAAATAATGTAAGTAATATTTAGCTCAAGTAACTTCTGGGCCCCATTTCATAAAGGGTTGATATGATGTCAACTCTTGCTGGAAAGGCAATTGTCATGGTAATGACAAGGATCCAGCTTCCTGATTGGCTGTTGCCATTGGAAGTTGCCATTGTAGCAAGAGTTGCTATCCTATCATCTTTCATGAAATGGGACCCTGACATAGCATCACATGTTAGAACAAACTCTGTGTGGTCATGCTCATTCCAAAACTACAAAATGCACCATGGAGGAGAACACTTGTGTATACAGAGATGTAATTTTGCACCCCCTACACAGGTAATTACAACATGGCCCTTCAGATGGTCAAGAAGCAACAGATGATTCCATACATCAAGACCACCCCTCTGGAAGCGCCGGTCATCACCCCGCCCGTCTCCTCCAGTAGCCCAGGTGTCTTCCCCACGCCCATAGGGTCACCCGCCACCGCCCGCCCCTCCGCCTTCGGCCTCCCAACCCCCATCGGAGGGGGTAAGCCCGGGGCCAACGCTTGGAGATAGATCTATTCCCCCATTCCTCAATTTCAAATTTTTCATTCTATATGCCACTACAGTATGTATAATAGCACATTCTCCTTGCATAGCCCTTTATTTCCAGGTGTGAGTATATTAGATTTCTGTCCAGTATCACGTTAATATTGCCTGGTTCACCCTAACTTTGTTTTAAGCCTGTCAGACGTGTCTGTGAGAACGTTTACTACTTAGTAGTCTCTCTGATTAGGAAATATTATAGTTGTCTACTGAGGTACTGTAAAGGTGGACACTTTTTGGCGGGATGGAAATTTCCCCACATTTAGGTCAACATGAAGTTAGCACAGAATTTCGCAAATTAGTTGCTTGTTATGTCTAATATTTGTGTCTTTTATTTCAAGGCAGGTATATTGTAGGGGTGTAAAAGCTATATTGATTGTAATTTTCTTCATGTTTGCTAGTCCTGTAGCATGAGTTAATTGCTGTCAAAATGCGGGTCAGTTACCTTTTACAGTAAAACGTGCTGCCGAAAACCTTTGCCGCCATGACAAAGTTGACCCATTTGAAGTGCTTGCTCAGTTGTCTTGACCATCTGCGAAATTAAGAAAACATGATACTTATCTTACTTGGTGAACATGAAAAATTCCTCAGACAAAAATATCCACTTTTACAGTGCATGTAGACTTTTTGGAACCTTCTTGATATTTATGTGGAAGTTGACAGCCTTGTATGTGATGTGAAAGTATCCCCCACCCCCTAAAACTGTTATTCAGTTATTTAGATGCAGAGATGAATTTAATTCAGAAAGTAAAAATCATGCAAATAATATTGCCACACCTCTAGGACCACCCCAGGCCTGTAACAGATAGATGATAACACGTGTGCACCCATGTGTTAAGTGCATTTGTAATATGTTTATTTCCTAGTCAAGAGTGATATATTAGCTGTGTTATACAGTCGAATCAATTTATGCATTAGAGATTAACAGAAAACCTCTCTTCGTGAACAGTATGGTATGTATTTAATTGAGAGAATGAGAAATAGATCTTAAGCAATATGTGACATAATAAATTTGCATGATATCAGCATTATGCCATTAGTCCCTTTAAAATGAGTTCAAAATTTAGGGAGCAATTGCTCTTTGATATTATGTTGTTGTGTTTTTTTTTTTTTTTTTTTGAGGTCATTGTCTGTGATTCTCTATTGATATTGTCAATATGCTTGCCTTTCAAAGGCATGAGCTAGGACTCCCGGTAATACCTCTGGTAATACCTCTCATAGGGCTCAGTAATGAATTGTGCTTTCTAACCATAATTGACCGTCTAGAACTTTGAACTTTGGGGAAGATGAGTCGTATTCTTTAAGATCAGTTCACGTGAAGCACACCGTGGGTTGTATTCCAAGAAAAAGTTGATATGATGGCAACTCCTGCTGGAATGGCAATTGTCATGGCAATGACATGAATCCAGCTTCCTGATTGGTTGTTGCTATTGGAAGTTGCCATTCCAGCAAGAGTTGTTATCGTAACATCCTATTATGAAATGCAGCTCTGATCACAGAGTTGCCTTGAATGACAGCGGTCACATCAAAGCAACAGATGCATGAAAATCATACTGCGAAAGGGAAAGTTTCGAGGCAAGACCGCGCTTTTCATTGTTGTTTGATATCTGAATGCTGTCCTGTGAAACGTTCTAGGCAGATCTCAGTCACCTGAACAGAATTTTTCCTGTTCATTTGATTTGCTCTTTACCACTTCCAAATAGATTTCAATAAGGACTAACTCCTTGAATGAAGACTACAGTCACTTCAAGTGTATGGAGATTGTAGCCTGGTGTGATCGGCATTGTAGTGACAGCATTTGCCACAACATGGAACATTATCAATATTCATGGCCAGTAATTGTTGCACAGTACTCTCTTTGTCATCATAAATGGTTTATAGCTGTATGTGGCTGAGAAAACAGTTCCAGTTGACACTTTCTGAATCTGATGAGAGTGAAGTCTTTCCTGTTGAATGAGCAAGCCATCTGAAGGAACAGGCGATCCATTTCAAGAGTAGCCTGTGCATATCCAAGTTTTTCCGCAGAGAATCAACAAATCAGGTGACATCATCACGTGTTCAGAAACGCAAAGTTTGCAAGCAGGAGCGTAAATATTTAATTTGCGCAATATGGGACCCGAATGTACATTTTTCGTCCTGTCTTTGATCTTATTTGTAGTATTCATCAGCAGCAGGTAAAGATGAGCATCTGACTTGTTTTGTGGTCGGGTTGGGAGGCTCAACTTGTGCAGTGACTTGTGCAATTTCTGCTCTGATGTTGTTGTGTTCTGGTTATTGGAATAAGTCTTGTATTCAGGCTCAATAACTGCGGGAACGACTTCGAGGGTCTGTGTGTGGCTCTATGGCAGACTATACACTATCATGCTGCTTTTGTACATCTCAAATGAGTGCAAAATTTCTCTGAGTGAGATTTCTGTGCCACAAACTAAATCAGAGATGACATGCGCCAAGGCATGATGGTTCGAGTGTAGAGCAAACGATGCCTTCTACAGGAGCAGCTGTTTACCAATAACTTTGTGAATTCCGTCTCATTGTGACTGCAGTGAATTTCAGTCGTTGCATTGCCAACTTTAGCCTAAGCTTGCATTATAAATGATTGGTAGTTGGTTTGAGATATTACCCTAATATATTTATTTCATTTACATTGGGAATACAATGAGCGTCACAATTATGAACTAAAGAAATAGTGTCTTTAAGAGCTAAACGAAAATGATTAAACTGCCTTGAATTATGGCTTTTTCCAGTTTTCATTTCACAATGTAATGCATTGATCACTCGTATGAAGCGTGGGTTTTAAGGTTTCGCTTTCTTGATTTGATTTTTCATTGCTTTTGAATTGATTAGTCCGGCAGGATCTATACTGATGCTTCTCTTAGTTTGTATTGACATTAAAAATTGGGCCGTCTCACACTCACTCTCCTTCCTTCCTTCACGCAGGATTTTCTGATTATCTCCTTTGCCTTTCTATTTTTTAAAAGGACAGTAACAGGCACTGTGCCGTTAGTTTGGAATTAGAAAAAAAAAAGAAAGCGTGTATTCCTCAATAAGAATTATTGAATGAGCATTTATATTCATATGTTATAATTCACTATCTAAAGATGTTTATTGTATTGGAAAAGGAGAGCAAAATTTGCTCTATAAGAACTAATGATAATTTTTTTGAAGTGGGCAGAAATGTACTTGGCTTTCTGAAAGCATGTTCTTTCCCTTCTCATGGCAAAGGAGGAAAGAACCTATTGCAGGATTGATGCCAGTATGAGTATTGTGTAAATATGCATTAACTTTTATGAGAAAATAAAAAAAAAGAAATGGCTAATTAATACCAACCAGTGAATTTGTACCTATTGTTGCATTTCATTGATTATACAGACTACTGTTTTGTTATTTGAGTGTTGTAGATTCATATACATGTACCTTGTTTTTCTTTGCCTCCTTATTTCTGATTACTTCTTACTTTTTTTTCCTGTGATATATATGTACAGTGTATATATGTATATATATATATATATATATATATATATATATATATATATATATATATACATATAATATACATGTATATATATATATATATATATATATATATATATATATATATATATATAAAGTAAGAAGAAATCAACAATTAAGCAATTACTTGTCAATTATTAGTAAAAAAACTCAAGGGACAATAGTTTTGGGTCAGTTGCATTCTGTAATCATTTGTGTATTGACTTCAAAACCTCTAATCGACAGACAGACACACACACACACACACAAACACACACACACACACACCCACCACATACGGGAGCAATGTGATACTTATTGTAACTTGACGTGAACAGAGAACCAAAATGAAAAGAAATTGTGCATCAGTGCGAATGTATCTTTATTACAATTACATCTGACATATTCAAGAAAGTACATCAATAAATTAAGACTCTTAATTTACCAACATAATTTGAAGAACACATCTCTCACGAACAGCAACCCACACCAACAAACAGAGAGTGTTCGGAATACAGTGCAAATGTACCGGTGAACATTGCATTTTGTCAAAGACGCATACACATTGTACATGTTTAAACAAAACTGGAAGTCACTCAAAATTCCCCGTATAAAAATTATCGGCATATTTTTCAAGTTACATGAACTTATTTGAACGTTTTTTTTTTTTTAACAAAGTGTTACATCTTAAAATAATATATACATTTTATTCATAATATCCCCATTAAATTTGATAAAAAGTACTGTTGCTCTTCTCAAAATACACGTAATAACGTGAGTGGGGAGTCACTTTATCATGCATAGCGCGCACACGTTGATTTATAAGATCAAACGGTGTTAAGTCGTATCTTTGGTGTCAAATACAAACATAAAGGGTTATCGCCATCCAGGTCTTAATTTTCGCTCTAACGTCACGTGTTTGTTTTTGTTTTGTTTTCATGTTTTTCTTCAACCTTATGTGAACACAGTGTACCTGGTAACTGTAACGGTTCCGATAACAACTTGCTGTAGGAAAGTATTTGTAATTTGCATTGAAACATTTGCATTTTTTTTTCTCTTAATACTGCGAATAAACCTGCACGTCATTAATGGGTATACTAAGGATTTGCATAGACACTCTTAGATCCTCCAAATTAAATGAATTAAAGAAGAAAAATAGTAAGGCTGACGATGTCTTATTGGAAGATATGTCGGAACACTTACCAATTATCTGGCAAGACAAGAGTATCACTATGCATGCAGCAATATAACTGAATCTACACCTTACGAATCGTTAAAGTTATTTTGCACTCATTATGGCAATATGTCTTGCACGAGAAATTAAAATTATTGCCCCAGTCATTACTGTTTTTGGTTCGTTTGTTTGTTTGTTTGTTTGTTTTAGGACATATTAGCTGTGCGCAAATGCGAAAACGTAGACTGTTGACAGTCAACAAAATATCCCCAATGGGTGGTTTTCTGTAGAAGTTTACAGATATTCAGAGTAAAACTGGACCAGTCGGGTCCTTCGTCGCTTCCTCAAGGAGTGCGGAGCATATCAAATTGACATGCATACTACGTCCCAACGCAATTCCTTCGAGTTAAAGGGCCATTCCGGACCAGTTAAAAGTTAGTCTGACAAAAAAAAGAGAGTAAAATTTGATAACCACAAAAGTGAAAATGTGATCAAAATCTGACAAAAATGGTGAATTGAGTTGTGATATTTTGAAGTTTCGCCTATTAAAAAAAAAAAAACAGTTTATGAACGGTAAATATGAAAATGCAAATGAGTGAGTTCATAATGCCAGCTAGCAATTATCGTGTCACAATTCACAATTTCATCACTTCCCTAGTTTGTTTGTTTGTTTCTAATTTTGATCAGAATTTCGCTATTGTGCTCATAAAATCTGACCGTTTCCTTTCAGATTTACTTTAACGGGTTCGGAATTGCCCTAAAAGCTGCGCTTGAAATGATATGAACTTCTCTTTCCCCCATGTATCCACTGCTCTCTACTGGGCATCTACAATGGGCATGGTCACACCCAGCTTCTCCACTTCGAACCGGTCGAAGGGAGCCAGCTCCTCCACGCTCGAGGCCGTGACGACGACGTCCTTGACGGGCTTGTCGTTGGCGTCGGTCTCGGTGCGCTCGACGGCAGCGAGGGTGTCAACGCCGCTGAGGATCTTGCCGAAGACCACGTGGGCCCCGTCCAGCCACTTCGTCTTCACCGTCGTGATGTAGAACTGGCAGCCGTTTGTGTTGGGCCCTATTGATGGAACAAAGACCGTATGGTAATCTTCAGACCCTATTATTCAGTCTCGCGTCGGCACACTCCACGACCAATTTACAAAATACGTTATCTATGCTTTATATTCGTGACATCATTATTCAAGATGAATCATTGGCACATTACTGGCAATTGTTTACAACAGTTGCAACTCAACTCAAGACATTTGTTTTCTCCGTGCTTTAGATTTTCCGTGGAAATGTTTGTTCAAGTTCAACAGCCCCTTTTTGGATATGCTGTTGGTTATAATTCGTTGTGTTTATTAAATTGAAGTAATGTAACGTCGCCTAAAAGTGAGTACAGGAACATCATATCCCTAAACCTCATTATTGATCCTATAGGGCCTACTAGTGTATCACCTCAAGCTCATGATAAAGATTTATGTGACTGACATCAATATTCTCATAAAACTTTTAATTCAGATCTGTACGTTCTCTGCCTGCATGGGATTTGGCGAGAAGGCGACACTTCGAACGGCGATGCGTTATCCTAATTGAATCCACATGTATTCAATCGACCCTACAAACATTTATTTAATTAAAAACAAAACAAACAAAAACCACTCATCAGTTGTCGCTAGTGAATGATCTGTTCAATGTGTTTTGCTTGCTTGCTTCCAAAACTAGGTAAGAAGACTCTCCGGGAGTTCCCTTTTCAACATAACAGGAGCAAGTCACTGTGCGAGCACTAACACAAGCTGGCATCCATATTACAATCTTCGTACAAGCCACTGTACACAAAGGGAAAAGAGGGGGGCACTGAGCCATAAGCAATATTACACGGGTATGAAGTCACTTAGTGAACGTCTAATTGTGAGCTGACACACATGCACTTGGCACGAGAACAAAAATTAAGCAGTTTCCAGGCTTGTTTTGTTTTGTTTTGCTTCTTTCTTTCTTTCCTTTTTTTTTTTTTTTTTTTTTTTTTTTTTGGTGTGTTTGTGTTTTGTGTTTTGTTTGGTTTTGTTTTTATGCATACTCATGGTAGGCTCATTTAATGAATGATTCATGAGTGCATGTACACGCACTCACGAACGCAACTCTCCCGTAAGTCGTTCATTCGCGTGTTCTTAAATTGTCAACCATTTTTTTGTTGTTGGTTCCATTACGAAGGAGGTATTAGTGTCAATCCGAAAATGTGATGCACCCAAAGAGGTTCTACAGGGATATATAGAACCTCTTAGGGTGCATCTGGCAATTAAATTCTCACCAGCATTAGCCATGGCTAACCAACCAGCTCCATAGTGGTCAAGCTTGAAGTTCTCGTCGTCAAAGTGGTCCTTCCCGAAGATGCTCCTGCTTCCGCTCCCATCGCTGCTCATGAAGTCACCGCCTGTGGGTCGGGGGACAAGCAGCACCAACACACAAAAATAAAAGAAGGTGAAAGTAACAAGATGAGTACAGTATTATACGTTGTCCACTTCGATAAGGAAAGGCGTGTGGTGTCTTCACAGCAAACGTCGATTTGTGACAGATGTTATTACAGACGATACAGTGGTCAAGGCAACATAACTTTTCACCTATACATCATTCCTTGAAAGTGCAATCCAAATCCATATTCAAGAGGGCTTTAGTAAATATCACAGTAAACTCAAATAAACATAATAAAAGAAGTTTCATTCAATTTGGAGATCACAAATTACGGCAATTTGATGTTTCCTTTTTTTATGAGCTTACATGAGGCGGTGATGTCATGACTTCACAATAAAAATCACCCCATATAGCGTGGAAACATGCCGTCATAAAGGAAAAAAAAAACAGTAACAATTAGTAGTCACGCATGGTACTGGACAACGGAAATATTCCAAACAACCATTTATTACAATATATGTATACAAATTAATTAGCTGTTATCGAAGAGTCTCGATAAACTAGTGTGGGACAATGTAAAACTGATGCGATAAATGAGATATTTTGTAACACTACTTGTACTTTCATATGTATCTACTCGAAATACACAATCTCTGCACCACGTATGAATTTGACTGAAGATTAATGTGCTCTTCGTATAAGACTTGCAATTGCGCATTACGTTTGTAGCATATGCTCAATAATCTAACAGAATGTCGTATTTTCAGATTTCATTGATTTCTTTGACTTTTCGATTACTCAAGTTTGATTTTTTACCAGCTACCTGTAATAAAAGGTTGATTTATTTCACTAATTCTGTTCTATTCATTCTAAAGCTCGCTTGAGCATAGGCATCACACCGGGAAATGAATTCAGCTCAGTTATTACGCTATTTTGACCGTGTGAACGAAACAGGAAACAGGGTCGATAAAGTCAGATCGAATTAATTATACACACGTCCATGATGAGCTCCAGTACATTCTTGACCCAACTGATCAACATTAAATTTCCTGAAGAGAGGTTCTGTCCTATATAAAGTGTTAGAGAGGCGGAAAATTCATGATGCATCATTAAGAGAGAATGAGAGTCGATTAAACTTACAATTCTTAAGAGAAAGATTTTCGTAACGACCCGAATAGTGTCACGAGTGACCACGAGATCACTGAGGTCATTATCGTGTATTCTTTGCATATAGGAATGATGTGATGACAAAGGCCTATATACTTGGGGAGAAGGTAGAATAAAAGGAGAATAAGAGGGGTTCTGTATAGCATGTGGTCTTCTTGTACAGAGCCGAGGAGCCGCTGTAATAGTGCGGGAAGGGGAGTAGTGCTCATGCTTTGGTAAAGGGCAACTCCCCCCCCCCCCCCTCTCCCACACACACACACACACACATTTTAATGGGAAGAATCAAAAACCATAATAAGAATGTTATTGGCTTTGTGGCGGGTTTTTGTTTGTTAGTTAGTTTGTTTGTTTGTTTAAATACGAGTAAAAAGTATCCAGTGCTGCATCACTAATTTTGTTTTCTTTTTTTGTTTTTGTTTGTTTGTTTGTTTGTTTGTTTGTTTGTTTGTTTGTTTTTTTTTTTTGGGGGGGGGAGGGGTGGGCCGGTGAGTCGAATACGATACCTTGGACCATGAAATCCCGGATCACTCGGTGGAACTTTGTGTTGACGTAGTTCTCCTCGTTTTGGGGGTCGGAGAAGGTCAAAAAGTTGGCCACGGTCTTGGGGACTACCTCGCCGAAGAGTCCGAGCTCGATGGTGCCCACCGGCTCGCCTCCGATGCTGATGTCGAAGGACACCTTGTGCGTCACCAAGGCTTTCGCTTCGTGATCATCGGCCTATATGCAACATGGATAATGATGATAATGATAGTGGTTGTAATTACAATTACAATAGCATTCTAAATAGTGCTGCTACTTATATTAATAATAATGATAATAATAACAATAATGATACAAGGTTAGTAATAATAATAATATTAATAATAATGTCAACGATGATGATGATGATAATCAGAATCATAATAATAGTAATGATAATAATAATAATAATAACAATAATAATAATAATCATCATAATAATAGTAATGATAATAATAATAATAATAATGATAATAATAATAATAATAATAATAATAATAATAATATAATAATAATAATAATAATAATAATGGCAACGATGATAATGATGATGATAATATAGTATATGATACTGATCAACATCATGACAATAGCAATATAGCTTCGTTCGCACCTATTCGTTCACCACCATACAGCGAGAGGGGCTTGGCAAAAGGCTTGACATAACATGGCTTATTTTGTTTTTATTCCAGTCAACTGCCTAATCTGATTGTTTCTTTTTTTAAGAAATCAGGACGACAGAGAGAGAGAGAGGGGGGGGGGGGGGGGAGAGAAAGAAGAATCAGCATAAGCGCCAGCATACTGGCGGTAACTATGGAAGGCCATCGCCGCCAAAACGCGTGCCAACACCATACGCGTGCATGTCAGAACGTACGCATGGTTGTTTCGTAACGTACGCATGGTTCTGTCATAACGTACGCATGGACATTTGTCATTATAGTTCTATGAAATTCTTAGCGTACGCATGCTACTGTCATAACGTACGCATGTTACTGTCATAACGTACGCGTGGTCTTGCCATTACGTACGTGTGCTTCTGTCATTACGTACGCATGGTGTAACAGATTTTTTTCATTACGTACGTAAGGTATTGGAATTACATACGTATGGTCTCGTCATTACGTACGTATGGCCTTTTCCTTACGTACGCGTTGTCTTGTCATTACGTGCGTATGGTCTCGTCATTACGTACGCATAGTCTTTTCATTTCGTGAGCAATATATAGCGGGTATGTTGGAATGACCAATTTGGCGGTAGTCCCTATATGAACCAATTAAGGAGGTTCAAGAACAAGAGTTCCAACTGGCAGTAACTATTAAAACAGCTGTCAATTTTGTAAGGATTCACAAAAGAATTCCACAGGTGTATTTGTGCCTTTGGCGGTTGGGATTCTATGCCGCCGTCTTTCTAAGCAATCTGAAGAGTTACAACTGGCAGTAACTATTCAAACAGCTGTCAATTTTGTATGGATTCACAAAAGAATTCCACAGGTGCATTTGAGCCTTTGGCGATTGGGATTGTATGCCGCCGTCTTTCCAAGCAATCTGAAGATACTTTTGAGCACTAGCATAATGTTGGCCGTATATTTCGCTTGTTTATTTATTCAATGATATTACATTTTACCTGATGGTAAAGCACATTGAACAGAAGTAAATCCTGTCCAAAACAATGTGCAAAGTTCAATCATAAATCTGAGGCATAATGTGAAAATATTTGAAACTGTATATCCTCACTGGAAAGCCTATATTATCATTTTCCGATCAACTTCGTCAAATGAAGCTAATGATTATGTGATTATAACAATGGACCTACTACTTATTGACATTCATCGCTTGTTAATCAATTCATGCACCTGTTTCTGTTAAAGGCGTCACAGTAACTTTTTGCTGTAAATATGCTTTCCTGCTTTGATCATATTGCCATATCCTTCATAATATAAGTTATTCAGCCTGAATGGAAATAATACTAGATTTTGAAAATCTAGAAACTACATGCGCGGAAGATAACAACTCTCTTAGATCCGGAAAAATGCAAAAAAAAAAAAAAAAAAAAAAAAAGAAAGAGAGAGAGAAAATGCGTGTGCAGCGGTAGTGTATTTTGGGAAAAGATCGCTCAAGTAATCTCATTTGCACGTACTTTACAAGAGAAAGTGAATACTTTGGCAAGTGGATCGTGATTTGTAATCTAATTTTCCCATTTCTCGCACATTGGTTCAAAGTATACATGGACAGTAGCGATTGACAGATAAGTCTTACCATTGAGGCAACGTTACCTGCTTGCCCACAAGTGTCCACTGCAGTCATTGATATTCTTTTTTACACAAACTTTGTTGTGCTTTGAGGTTTCCTTTTTTTACTACATATCTCGGCGTAACCGGCTCTGATGTCATCAGCACTGTTCAGTGTATATTTGTTTAAAATTTTCAATTTATTGGCTTCTCTGCTCAAGGACCACATCAAATTCCACGAATCTATTCATGGAGTTGTTGATTTATGTACTACATGATGTGAAATTATGAAAATCGTCCGGAATGTCCCTTTAAGGGACTACAATACATAACGCAATGTGATACATTCCACAGAGCAGTCATTGAGCAACATTGTAAGTTTTCCTTACATGGATTATGGAATGACGGTGTGAAACGACAAGTTACTGGCAGCAACATCAGGAGAATCGCATAACAATTAAATGCAAGCAAGCGGAGCTAGCGAGCTTGAAAATTGTGACATTTTTTTCAGTCCAAAAACTGCCGTTTGTAGCGATGTTTTTTCGCTTTGGAATTTAAGGGGGGGCAAATACTGGCAGCAACATCAGGAGAATGGCGTAACGATAATATGCGAGCGAGCGGGGCGAGCAAGCTTGAACATTTTGACACTTTACAGTCCAAAAACTGCCGTTTGTAGTTACCTTTTTCGCTTTAAAATTATGGGCGGTGCACCGGGCGCAACCGCTGGCAATTACTGGCAGTAACATCAAGAGGATGGCATAATGATAAAATGCGAGCGAGCGTAGAGAGCGAGCTTGAAAATGTTGACATTTTACCGTACAAAAACTGCCGTTTGTAGCTTATACTTTTACGCTTTGGAAATTAAGGGGGCTCACCGGGCGCAACTGCTTGCAATTTACTGACAGTAACATCAGGAGAATGGCATAACGATGAAATGCGAGCGAGCGGATTTTGACATTTTACAGTCCAAAAACTGCCGTTTGTAGCTATATTTTTCGCTTTGGAAATTAAGAGGGGGGGGGGGGGCTGGGCGCCCATAGTGCGCCACTCCCCCCCCCCCCCCTTGATCCACCACTGGTAGTCAAGGGTGTCGGTTTATGTTCGTGATTGGGGGAGGTATGACCAGCGAAGGGGCGTCGAAGTGACCAAGGGGGGGGGGGGGGGGAAGATGTTCAAAATCTGCACTAGGCCTATAGAGCATCCCCAAATTGTTTGTGTTTGTGTGTGTATATGTTTTATATACATGGAAAGGTTAGGAAATAACCCAGGTCAAGTTTTATTATTGGCAATGCAAGGCATTTTAAGATAGACTAGTATGTATAAAGCAACACTGCAAAATCTATGATCTGGCTTTGATAACGAAGCGTAAGGTACAAAGGTGTACATTCTATATCACATTGCGCAACGTTGCAGCGACTCTTTTTGCCGTTCGGATGTTCTGAGTACACTGCGCACATCCTGCTTATATTTAGAATGCCAACCAGGGATCACGCTGAATCACAATCTTTTGTCGGTTCCAGGCTTTTTCAACAACGTTCCACACTATATACCTCTTTAATCATGGTTGAAAGAAATCTTAGAAAAATGTCTTATTTCTTGATCACCCTTTCATGTCGATTTCAAAAGCAGTTTACTAACCCTTGCATTACCATTTTGGTAAGGTCTTTTTTGATTTTGTTTTGGGGTTTATTTACCAGCAGATGGGGTGGGGGGACACGTGCCACCCCCCCCCCCCTTAGTTACGCCACTGCCTACGCTTTATAATAATTCCTCAGAAGCTGTTGATCTGTGTCGTAGCATCGTTCACAAGGTGGACGCTTCTACTACGCACGTTTATTTTCCAAATAAATTATCCTCTAACTCACATTTGTTTTTTATTTGCCTCAATTAATATTTAAGAAAACAGATGGGCAATTCTAATATTGATCTTCGGAATATGCGAGAATATCTACAACAATAAACTATGCAGTATATACATCGGCGAGAATCAGTTTACCAACGTTAATTGGTTATATTCTAGCTAACATTTCTGATCATCTATACAGTATATACCTATATGTATTGACGACACACATAATTTCTATACTTATACCAACAAAACTTGAGACAAACTGCAAATTTCATCTGCATTAGAAAAAAATATTGTTGTTCAACGACGAATTAATCACAGAAACATGAGACAATTTGTCATTATGCGCAGACACAGATATTGCAGATAGCGTCTCTGAAGCGTTCTAAGCTATTATTCATCTCTTATTTTGGCATACACATCCCTGATATTGAGCAGAAACATAACACAAAAATATTTTTTTTTCATGGACGGCAAAGGAAAATTTGTGTTCAATTAAGAAAATAAATGCCTTAAACAAAACAAAATTTGTATTCAGATTCAATATTCATTTATTGTAATCTGACAGTAACACAGTTTTTCAATCTAGTTTTAAAAGAATATAACGTTTTAAATGATTTAACATAATCTGGAAGTGTGTTCCAAAGGTTTGGTCCATTAGGTCTTATAGATTTTTGTGCAATTAAGGTTGCATTAGGTCGCAGGAGGTCGTAGAGGTCGCAAGAGGTCATATAGAGGTCGCAGGAGGTCGTAGATTTGAATCCCGCCCGAATATGTAGGCCTTTGATTATTTTTTATCGTGGCTACTACTAAACACTGATTAATTCGGTGCCTATACGTTGATGTATAAAAGAGCAATATCAATATCAATTGAAACACTTTATCAAATTGACCCCTCCTCCCCCCCCCCCCCCGAAAAAAAGAAAGTCCTCTTGATAATTTATTTATCCTAGAACACCAGAGATGTTCGCGTGCATTATCAATTCGCAAAATTTCGCGAGTCAAGGTTTCCGAAATGAAAATGCACGCGACAGTTTTTGCCTACTATACCATATGCATTGAATGTCAGTGGCGATTCGCGAACGTTTTGTGCCACGAAAAAAGACCGTCGGCTCCAAGTCACGACAATATCATGCCGCGAAAATGTTTTGCTTTTCAACCGACAAACTATCTTGTTTCACCATGGCTCAACTTCTGTAATAGCCTACTATTTAGAATTACTGTAAAAAATCCAAAATTGATGCGTTATTTCTCGTACAAAAAATTACATTCCAATTGGTATATATACATTCTGTCTATTTAGCTCATACCTCTCCTTTATCAAAACAACTATAGAACTATGAGAGTACGTGACCTCTGTACCTACCAGTCTGCACTATGTTAAAGCACATCAACACAATTACTTCATTTCTTCCACGATACATTCATCCCCAACTGCAATACCAACCTCCTATCCCACACGTCATTGCAAAGATTTTCGGTTTCATTAATCCGAAGCAACTCCTCTTCCATAGTTCTATCTCATACCACGGACCTTGCAGTTAATAGAAATCACTGCCGGAACGAATCAAATCATGCGCGACACCTTTGTTTTTCTTTCAAATCTCCCATGACAAAGCATAGGCCTATCAATATCTAAAGATCAGGAAACATCTAAATATGTCATTCACGATATGCTTTATGCATTTGATATTTCGGATCACTATTCACGAATGTATTAAACATCAAACCATTCAGGAAAAATTCAAGACTATAGTTCAAGGCATATTGCACTCACTTCATCCCTTTATACTTGACAATCTATTTTCACCAACGCAATGCAAAACTCCAGAATATTAAATAACAAGGTTTTCTCATATGCTCTGTACTTTCAATTTCCTATTATTTTTTTAACTCTTTTCTTCAGACTGCCGTCTCAAGTTATTAGCCTATTCATAACGACAGACTTCTGCATTCCAATCCCGCCAAAATCATTCTACCATGAACCAGTTAGATCGCCGTTTATTCCTCTATCCTGAATTGTTAAAATGAACACAATTTTGCATTCTGTCATCAGACTACTGTATATTTAATTTTACTTATATGAGTGTACTGATTGTGCGCCTTATTGTTCTTGAAAAAATAAAAAGAATACTCTTTTTCATTTGGAGTACGTTCAATGCAGACAAGAGAATAAAGTCCGATTCTGAATTGAACTAAACCGAACTGATATGTTAAACTTTTAATTGCTTTCTCACTGGTTGTGCGAGATCGTAATAGCTACAGAAAAATATATGATGCACTACGCACGCATCGTCGAGTCATTACGTACGCATGGTTCCGTAATAACGTACGCATGGTTCCGTCATGACGTACGCATGGCTCTGTCATTACGTACGCATCGTTCATTCATTACATACGCTTGGTTCTGTCTGAGAGTGTGCCATTTTTTCCGAATCCATGCGTATGTAATGGCAAAACCACGCGTACGTTATGAAAGAAGCATGCGTACGTTAGGAATTTCATTGAAAAATAATAGCAAATGTCCCATGCGTATGTTATGAAAGAACCATGCGTACGTTATGAAATAAGCATGCGTACGTTCTGACATGTATGCGTATGGTTTGGCACGCGTTTTGGCGGCGATGGCCTTCCATAGGTAACAGTGGCAACTATTTCATACGGGAAGTGAGTTTGTCTAGACATATTCCTAAAAACTTTAACCGCACCAATCGCCCCACCTCCATTCAGGTCGCCATTCGCACCCCCCCCCCCCCCCCCCCGTCATTCCCGTCCTGAAGCGGGTGGGGGGGGGGGGGGGAGGGGAGGCGTCTGACTGAGGTGACAAATGGACTCAGAACTGTGAGAGTGACAGATGGTATACTGTGGTGGGGGTGAGGATAGAGCTTGCATCTTTTTGCAAGATGCTGAGAAACTGCTTATGAAATGCTATACAGAGCATACCATCTTAATTCAAAGTTTATTTGATGAATATCGGTTTTGAAATGGCTGAGATATCAAAAACAAACAAACAAACAAACAAACAAACAAAGTGCATGTAAAACGAAGATCGAGATCCTATAAATTTTAAGGTGGGTATACGGTGGGTCCCAATGCAGGTTGGGCCTATCGCTTGTTTTGGATATATATCTTAGCCATGTCCAAACAAATTTTCATCAAATAAACGTTGAAATCCTCGTGGGATTATACATGCTCTTTCATAAGAGGTTTCTCACCAAAAATGTTAGAAACCTGGAGCCAGGTCTTAACCAAACCTATGCCATCACTTTAATACCTACATTGTTCATAGACGGAGATAGGGGATAGCGAATAGACAAGACGGGGATGAGACAGGCACAAAGACATTAAAGGACGATCACGAAAAGAATTTTAAGAATGAAAACAAAGAATGAAAAAGAAATTTACGAAGTAGAAGGCGAGGGGAAGACTGCCAGTGTGGAAAAAAAAAAGCCCGTGTGGTTTATTTATCTGCAAAGTGCGCATGGAAAAGTTTATGGGACATACAGTAGGTGAGAACAGTCTTTGTAGTCTTTGTCAAAGACCCTCCCGTAATATAAAAGTTATTGCACGAGGAGCAACCAGAACAGAAAGGAAGAATGAATGGACACTGAGGGGGAAACATGCCTTGCGACGAGGACGGAGATGAGCTTGCACTCTGTACATTGTATACTAGTATGCAACGTGGCAGCGTGGATGCTGATCGCTTCGCAAGGTGCCGAACCATCGGAATGGTATGTAGCTGTGACCTTTTATTTTCCGGGGTCAGAAATATTGGAGTTGTTGCCAGCCCTATAACCTATACACGAACTCTCACACACACTGCACACACACAAGAACCCATTCATATCATGTCAGTATAGATATAGGCAATGATTATTTTGTTGACCTGAATGTCACTTGCCATTAAAGGCCTTGTCTAAATACACAATATCGGATACCGAGTGTAGCGACATTCTGAACTCTAAGTATATTCTAACAGGGTGTAAAGAACTTTTAGACCTTTGTAATTAACCTCGCAGAAAGCAGGACTCAAGAGTCTCGAAGTATAAATTGGATGTGGATGTGGACGGTGTATGATAATGCTATAAATCATTATTGCATTCTATATCATTTCCATGGAGGAAAAATAGTCTCAATATACTATGAATACTTGAATTACACAATAGACGATGCTGTCGCAACCATTATTCTATAAAACCATCAGAGATAAAACGGTATATATGAAAGTTTGATGTGCACGTTTCAATTTTGGTAATTGCGTTTGATAGAGAGAGAAATGGAAACATAAGACATTCATGATATATAAATTATTATTTCACGACTGTCGTGGTAGGCGCTCCCGAGAGTTCAAATTCATGAAAATAATAATTTGTGTGAAAGATGCAAGGGATAGATATTAAAGACATCGCGACAACCAAACACATCTCTTATTGAATATCGATAAAGTATCATCTCGATCTCAAAATCGTTTGCATGAGCCATACACTCACCTTGACAAAGGATGCAACGAACGCAACAAATAACAACAGAGTGATGTAGAGATCCATGGCAGCTTGCTATCAATCGATGAAAGACCCTCGAACTTGAGATTGAACCAGCAGTAGACAGAGAAGGCAAGAGTTATATGTATTATGACACTGGGACGGGCCGGGTCGTGGTATTCACGCTCCTTCTTCTGCGGTAGCTGGATGACAAGTGCCCGTGGTGTATGAGTGGAGACGTGACCGCGTTTTCGCCCCTGAGCAATCCTGCTGTTTTCTCCCCAAGCTGGCTAGAACTCTGGCCTCGTCATCAACATCCGTCGCTACAGACTCACGTGCAACGTGGCAGTTCTCTAGTCTGCCGCTCTACATGCAGGTCAGACCTTTTTTTGGGTAAACTGTAGTAGCTACAGGTCATGAGAGGAAATGTAATTAACTCTCGGTAATCCAGGTGCAAGCTATCAAGCGATGTCAAAAGGAAATTGATAGAGGAACTCCTATAGGTAACAAAGTATACAGAGGATTAACATCGGTGATTAAGGTAGCGAAAATTGTTATATGGAAGCGATCTTATATTTCTGTTATGATACTACAGCATCGCGATGTGGTGTTTTGAAAAAAAAAAAATGGTTGGGGGAAAGAGAACAAAAGCATATACATTCAGCATTGTCTGACCAGAAAACAAACTTTGAGACCTTCCTGCATTACAAATAGTTGTTTACAATCTCAGCCGAACTAATTAGCCAGAGGATGTGGTATCATCATAGCCGAACAGTGGTTGATGTCAAGTTCTTTCTCCAACTCTTTCTTTTCTTTTCCTCTGTCTCTCCCTCCCTCCCCCCCCCCTCCTTCCTCCCTCCTCCTTCCCCTTCCCCTTCCCTCCCTCCCCCTCTTTTCCTGTTCTACCATGCTGTGCAGCGCTGATTTATTTGGCAATTCTGGAGCTAAAGAGTAAAAATGATACACGTTTCCCATCATGCTCCATTCTTCTCCCCTTTTCCTGAACGTCTGTGATATCAATGCCCATGTCCTTCTCATGTTATCGGTATGTAAACCATTAAAGTCCGTGTTTATACTGTTGTGTTGGGATCGGTTTAGTTTAGAGAGGTTATACACGTACGTTCAATAAAATATCATGTCACGCTGTAATGTATTTTCAAGTGTAGTTTATTAATTGAGAGGTGCATGCTTCTGTCCTGACCTCTCTCTTCAAGCTTCAGAATGCAAGTCCTTCTTGAATGATATACAATTCTGTTCATACATTGAATTATATACATTTTGTTACAACATACAATGCATGGATGAATGAATGAATGGGGTGGAGTCGTCATTTTAAAGAGAGGGTTTTGATTGGGCAAAACTTGGGTTGTTATAGAAATAAAGGCGGGACTAGTTTTTGGAAGGAGGAAGTATTCTTGGATTTGGATTCAACAACAATCTAAGTAATCAATGGGCAGCGAGATGTTTGGGTTGGACTCAACCTGGTCGTAAAAAAGATGGGGCTAGATGTATACAATGTATACTCAAGGGATGATGAAGGTCAATGACTCACTGGAGGTGGAGAGTACTGGTAGGCGTCATTGGCCGGAGGTGAAGTGACATATCCGGTCATCATAGTGGAATGATGGGAGGGGGGGGGGGGTAGTGACAACTGTGTATCATTACACAACAATGGAAACAGATGGGGTTTTTTTATAGATATACTTCTAAAAAAATGCAGCATTTTCAAAATAATTGCATAATTATTTGTTCTTATGAATATTGTTTGCTGAAAATAAATGTCGTGAACCTTGAAATTGTGAAGTTTCGCTGACTCTTGCCAAAAAGTTCTCAAACAGTTGATATGAATATGCAAATGAGTGAGCTGATGATATCATCACCTCACATAATTTCCATCGATCGTATCCCCAAACTGATGAAGATTCTTTTTTTTTTTTCTGATGTAAAAAATTTAAACGTAGTACATGTATGTTATTTCTGGCTAGAAAGATCAAAATAATGATCAGTAAATGTATTAGGATTCAAAACCTGGACATTATTGCGTTGAAAAAAAAACCGCGAAATTAATTTTTAAGATCTCGTATAGACAAACTAAAATGATAAGTTGTGAGGCGATGACATCATCCACTCACTCATTTGCATAGACTGTTCAAGAACTGTTTTGTGAAAATTAGAGAAACTTGACAGTTTCCTAACTTCCTTACCGCGTTTTGTTTATGCTGAGGCCTACTATATTTTTATTCTTTCTTTTCGGATTACGATATGTTATCTTGCTGGTAATTGTCCTGGTAACAGGAAAACGGAGGTTGAATTTCTGATGGTGTTTCATCGCACGAGAAAAGGGGGGGGGGGGGGCGAACCCTCCGAAATTCTACTTTAGTGTATCATTATTTTATCTATCTTTTCTTCTCCTTTTTTGTCAGATGTGTGCGCGTATGGGGCAAGAGCGCATTATGAGAGTCTGATAGAGCGGTCAAGATAAGTCCGATCCCCAACTCCCGTCACCCCCCCCCCCCCCCCAAAAAAAAAAGAAAGCAAAAAAAAAAAAAAAAAAAGAATGTAGACCCATTGACTTTACTGAACCAGTCTCCTTGTAAATTTATTGAGTACTTAAGTAACCCTGAACACTGAACAGATGTAAACATGACGATATTTTCCAAATCGTTGGAAAGGGATTGTATGTGTAGAAAGATTGATCACAGTAGCTAGTTATTGCGAGGTATTCCTGAGCAACATCCACAGACTTCCCGATATGCCACAGCGCCCCCATGATTGTTTCGATCACATTATCGCTGCTGACCATTGAAGTATTTGGCTTCCCACGGGGATGTAGTCTGTTTAATTTCTTCAGCAAATTTTGAGATAAAATAATTTTATTTATTGTTTTGTTGTAACAAATTACCACTTATAAGCTTAAGAAACTTCAGTGTGTTATTTTCATATGAAAAGAAAAAGAATCGGCCCTACTTCAAATAACTCTCTTCTTGTTGGTGGTGGGCATCATTTATCATCATCTTTAAAATAAAGTGAAAATATGATTTTCTTGTTATATTGTCATTCTTTACCATATTTTTCTGTGTTTCTTCCAAATTATCTCGGAGTGTTGGTGTGATGTCTATACTTACTATTGCAAGTCCCCAGATAAGTTTTATAAGGTCTGTCTTTGATCACTATTATGCAATCCAGGGATCTAAGATTAATACAAGCCTGCTTTCCTAGGACCCCTCCAATTCACTTGCTCTATACTATTATGACGTATTGTATTGTATTTATTTTCTGTCATTAAAAAGATATACAAACAAAGATATACATGTTACATGAAATAGGCTTCAACGAAGGGATGACCCTACTGAGCATTGTTATCGTAACAACGCTGTTTTACAGAGGGGTCCCTTACATGAGAAATATAAACAAACAGTACAGTTACATAAGAAGAAAATACAAACATTCAGAGAAATATTTCCGATGAGAATTATATAAAGTTTTGATAATAAAAAAATACACAAAAATAGGCATTTACATACATTCAACAGAGAAAGAAATTGAATTAGGAATATACATCTACATGTTACATGAACAATTATCACATATAATCAGAAATACAATTTTCTAATCCCTTTAAAAATACATCTGCACTTGAGGTCAATTTCAAAGCATAATTATATAAGGCATTGCATTGTATTTAATCGATCCCCTAATGTGTTGTTCTATACAATATCAGTACGAGGCTTCGGGAGAAGAATATTTCCTGCGTTACAGAGAGAATATGAGTCACGTGAAGGCTGGAATATATCATTCATAATGAATAGACGAGGATAACATAATTAAATGCTTCCTACGTCTAGACTCAAGAGAAGACCAGTTTAAAACAGAATGAATTTGGAAGTTAAACACATGTTTGTAAGGAGTATTTTCATGATAACCTGGCGGCCCAGCGCGATTTTGAAGAATTTGCAATTGTTTGATATATTTTAGGACTTGAATTAAGTAATTATGATACAATGTATCAGCATATTCAAAAAGTGGCAAGATAAATAGCTGATAAATCAACTTCAGATTAGATTCATTCATGAATTAATGCTGATCATAATTTTCCGTAGACTGTAATAATTCCCCTGTATAAAATGTTACTATACATTGCGTATTGTTTTGCGCTGTATCAGCTGTTCTCACGAAAGGCTTGTATTATTGGGAATCTCGTGTTCTTGTGGAAACCGGGAATAAACTTGATATATTGACACGCCTAATCGCTAAAGAGTGCAGAGATTAAAAAATCGTGCAAGTGATAACTAGTTTGTTTAAAACTTTTGGGTGTAAACGATCCCCTTTACAACGTTATTGTAATGGATATTGTTTCCACTAACAATGCACAGTATATAGGTCTATTATATTCAGTTGAATTACAGTATATGCTCACCATACAGGTAAGAAAAAGCAAACAAAAACAAACAAACATAAGTAAGGAAACGCTATTGGCATATAAGATTTTTATACTATTGAGGAAGTAGATTATGTATTATTTTGAATAAATCATGTATTATCACATAACGTGCACTTTCAGTGAGACAACACGTCGACTGGCCTTGATCAATTTTAGAGCATCAGCTAGAGCTGGGAAGACATGAGCTGTAACGAGTTCGACTCTACACAAGGGAGCTCGGAG
Source organism: Diadema setosum (assembly GCA_033980235.1). NCBI lineage: Eukaryota > Metazoa > Echinodermata > Echinoidea > Diadematoida > Diadematidae > Diadema > Diadema setosum. The sequence continues at coordinate 31,435,719 of CM067066.1, read as the reverse complement.
TACAAAGTGTATCTGTATCACTGTGGGAATCGAATGGGAGCATACCTCCTTGATGGGATCGGGTAGGGGAGAAGCCCACTCCGTGTGCGCATGCGCATTACACGTTAGCAACCACAAGAAAATACAGCCGAACGACGTTGTCTGCACCTCCGTAACTCTTCGTTAGAAACATGGTAAGATCACCAAGTTTTCAAGTTTTGTCTCGAATTTGAACATAAATTTTTACATTTTCAGTGACACCTAAGTTTGCGATCAACCGATGCAGCTGAGGTGAGAATCGGCTCGTAAATATGCAGTCTGGTCATTGACAAATTTGTGTCACAGGTGTAACCCTATTGAACTACACTGTAATGAGTGCATGCTGTATAGCTAGCTGCATGCAGAAATACGCAGCAGCAGCAAAGCCTGTATGTGTGCTGTGTACAATGTACGTTCGTATCAACACTGACCGTCAATCCCACATCACACTGAATGGCATATCATGATCAGTGATAGTTTAATAACCAATACACTATAGGTGGGTCTAGTATGTTTTTTCTTTCATGTGTGATATTGTTGGTTGGAAAAACTGAAGTGTTGGGGCGCTACGTGGTGGCAGGGGAATGGATAGTATATTGATGGGGGGTTGTGTTTCCGGACACTTAAGTTAGCGCGTGAAAACTTACCTATTTTACATAGAATATGCACCCTTCTTTTATACCTCAAAGACTTGATATAGACTCCTCATAAACTAGACAACATACTCTGAAAAAGGCGTGATAATTAACCTGCTAAATCGTTGGATTTTCCCCTTCAAAGTGACTCCATGTACGAATGTATCAAAGAGAGTTGTGCACGTGTTGATTTTGTACGGGAAATATATGGGGAGCGAGCGTGCACGGTGTTTGCATTCTCGCCGTACGAACATTCAATCGAACTGGCCTATTAAAATGATGTGTGTATGAATAACTCATAACATGTAACACCTTTATGTGAGACTTTCACTTCTGATATACCGGCAGCGAGAACGACACGCATCGCAGCCAGCGGGAGTTATAAATAACATAGATTCTACATTACCTTAGCAAGAAATATGTTTTTTAGGTGAGAAAATGAAAGAATTATCATATTTTATGAAATTATGAGACAGTTAATTACATTTTTGCGTCGCATCTTGTAGATCTATCCATGAGAATTCCATTCCCAGGTTGGTTTTATTCGTGGGTGCGTCATTTTCATTACAGACGCACTTACACGCACTTACAATACGCATCCGGTCCCACAACCTGTCCGGTCCCACGCTTGGTAACTTTTGCAATTGCACCTGTTCGTCAAATGACCTCCAAACATGTACAAACTCACCCTTGTGTTGTGGTGGACGCTACTGTCGCTAGGACCCAGCACAAAAAAGTGTCGAACTTATGAGACATCTACTTTACTTTGTGAATTGTGTGTATACAGTATAGTCGAGATCTCTAGAGGGTTCTATATTTTTGTGTTTACGGTGCTTATCTCTCGTGTTTAATTGTCTTTATAGCCCCACTTATGAAAAAATCTTGGCTTCCTATAATAAAAATGTTGCATGAAAGGGGCCCTTGATTTGAAAGCAATTCATCTAGCTATGTGATTTGTATATTTCTATGTATGAATTAGATTCTAGTTATGTTTTCCAGATGTGTTTGGTTTTTGGTGTTAAATAATCTGAACTGAACTGGTAGATGAAGATCAACACACTGCAGAGCCAGCTTGGTAAACTGTGCATGCTGTCATCATGGCATTCAACAGACTTTCTAGTGCAAATCATATTTACATGGGAATAAGGTGTCGTGCAGTAATATGCCCACATGCCTTGCTTTAAAGACATCAAGTGATGGGGAGATTGAATGAAGGGCAGTTTGTCCATCAGTTGCAATACACACACACACACACACACACACACACAAAAGGGCCAATCTTATATGTGACCCTGCACCACAAAACCAACAAAAAGTCGCCAGACATGGATTTTCAGTTAGGAGCAGATTCTGAAAGAGCAGACTGTAAGCTTTAAAATGATGCATAACTCAATTCAAATGGACTCCCTTAACCTACCTAAATACTGAAAAGAAAACACATACTCTGGAAAAGTGTGAACCGAGAAAAGATGCTCTGAAGTAAACGGTCTATTCAAGCGCTTAATCTTTAGCAAGCCGTGCTAGCTGTGCCATGAAAGTTACAAAACACAGGATGTAAACCACCGGAGCAACAACAATGAAGGGATTATCAGATTTAGCTGAAATTAGGCCTGTTCTATTAGCACATTCTGCCCATGATTAATGCTAACTTTCAACGCAGTAGCGTCATCCTTTCAAAAGTTATTAGACCTGAAAGTGAAGAGTGTGCAAAGGATTTCAAGGCCTTCAAGTCATACCTGATCATTCTACTCTTCCTCAAAAAATGGTTGTAGAAAAACTGCTAAAAACACACTTTCCCATTCATGTTCAGATACCAAACTGCAGTATAATGTAGAAGAAGGATAGCTCTTTCAGAAGATATGAAAAACTCAAGATTGACTTGGTTGAACCATTTCACCTTTTTTTTGAGTCCTCACTTAAAATCAAGGGGTGCGACTTTTTGTTTGTTTTGTGGTGCATGGTCACATATGTCAAACCACATCTCTTTGACTTTGCCTTCATATTGCAGCGTCTAGGATATTTGAAAGAATGAATGGCATAATTTGTGTTTCAAGCATGAATCCATAAAATCTTTTCTCACTTATACTACTAGGGTCTAATGATGAACACTGTGATACAATACATTGCATCCCGTACGCGATACGTAAACTTTCAGAAAATGAAGCAGAAAACTTGTTTAATGTGTGATTGATTTGTGAATGCATTGCCCATAACAGTAACTGAGCATATGCTACAATGTACAAGTATTTGGTGTTGAGTTGTAGTGTGTGATTAAAATGTGATTGTGTTAGACCGTGTAAATTGGCTATCTCCCTTCTATTATTGAAACATGTTGTACAGCAGGGCAGCTGTGTTTATAAGTCATGTTTTGCTATTATTTTGATTTTCATAGCAATCACAAATATCCGTGTCAGACCATTCCCCCCCCCCCCCTCCCAAAAAAAAAGAAAAAAAGTGTCATGCTGCTTGCTGTAAAAATGGAAACTTTCATACATTTTGCATGACATGAAACTAACTTGAAAATAGAAGTACCTGGTATGCTAATATTTTTGTTTGTTACTATTATGTGTATTTTGTTTTCTGTTTTTAATTCTGTGGAATTAAAAGCGTGTGAAATTACAATTTGTGCCTGAGCATGAAAAATTATTCATTATTCATGAAAATGTCCACTTTTACAGAAGGTTCTTGGGCAAACTAAATGTCATGAAAGCCATCCATGAAGGGGCCACTTCTTCTTTACCCACTTTTCAGGTGCAGTTGTTGCCTGTGTCCAGTAAGCTAGTGTTTTATAGTAATCACTGTTTGTCCTGATGGTAAAAAGGGATATTGACAATTTTTTGTTTCTAATTTTGATCTTGTCACACAGGCTGAAGTTGAAGAAGCACTGAAGAGGATTCTCTCACACAAGGGTGTGATTGGCTACATCATTGTCAACTCAGAAGGTACATGTAAAGGGAAAATATAATGCCTGGCTGGTGACCAGGGTTGTGCAATTTCTAACATGCTTATCTTTGTAAGAGAAGAAAAATGATTATTATTATTAGTAGTAGTATTAGTATTATTTGTTTATTGCATTGTATGCGTGCATGTCCACTGTACTGTGTTAGTAACTAGCTGTACACTTGTAGCTGTGAAAGTTTTCATCAGTGTGAACTTGACGCCATTTTGAGATAGAAGTTGCTCACTCAAGTGCCTGCTGAATATCACCATTATTAGTTAACTGTGGATTGTGGTACTGTTGTCCCATAACAGTTTTTTTTTTTTCCTTCCATATCAAATTCAATTCAATTTACAGATAAATCACTGACTAGACCCTGCTTGAGAAAAAGACATCTCAAAATGAAATCACTTTTTCTTTCACTTGATAGAATATACACTGTACTACATTTGCAGATTTGAACCATGTTTGAAAGGGCATGTATGTTTCTGCTTGCTGCTCTGTTTGTTTAGAGTTTCTCTTATTCACTTACAATACTCCTTTGTGGTCCAGTATTGGAAATCTTCCATCATGGATTAAAAAAAAGAGAAGAATTTACTGTCTTATCTGTTGAATTTTCTAATTAATGGAGTGACAAGTAAACATTAGGAGAGTATATGACAGTAGCCAGAGCTATATTTGATGGTATGAGAGGCGGGAGCCTGCAGGGACTCTGGCCTGTGATCTCTCCCAGTCAATGTGTTGTCCCCTTGGACACCACAAAAGACCCAAATGCAATCTGCTTCATCCTGTTTCTGGTAGCAACACATTTCACATGCAGAAAGTGTACAGTCTGCACCACCAGTCCTGTTAAAATTGACTCCTTGTATTTCAAAATGGTGGTATACATGTATGATATATCATACCATTTGTTGGCAAAGCTATTTACTGTGAATAAGTTTAAAGAGACTTGAATGTCAAACAGGTGGGGTTTTTTCCCCCTCAGAATGAGGATATGCTCACAACCAAAGAAGCATAATATATGTGTGTTCTGTAGAAATAATGTATACATGATGAATCTTGTTTGTTTGCAGGCATTCCCATCAGGACAACCCTTGATAACTCAACCACTGTGCACTACGCGGGTCTCTACCACCAACTGGCTGCCAGGGCGAAAAGTAGCGTTCGGGATGTTGACCCTCAAAATGACCTGACCTTTTTCCGAGTCCGCACCAAGAGGCATGAGATCATGGTTGCGCCAGGTTAGTTTTATAAACACACCTCATTTTTATATGGAAATGCAAAGTGTACAATAGGAAATTCAAAATGATCATAGTGGCAAAACACAGGATTTTGAAGTTACTTAGTAATTCAAGTTTATTAACGAGGGCGACATCTTTGTGAGTCTGTATTTTTTGCATTTCTCACGCCTGATGTAAGATTTTGACTCATGCTACAGGTGATCATATTTTTTCAAAGTGCTTAGCACTGTATGGTTAGAAATGTAAATTTACCATAGCATTTGCAGATTGTTGTCGGACATTTAGGAGAGATAAATGCAAAAATACATATTTATGCATGCTGTCATTGAATTATGTAAACTGTGAACAAATTGTTAGTCTGTAGCAATAATGTCCTTATTTTGTGGCTACTTAAAACCAGATTGGTACTGCAAACCTTGATTGGTTAAGATCTATAGGACTGTTATTGACTAATTCAAAATTATACCTGTGTCAGTCAGGTGAAGGCATTTGCATTCTGGTTGCATACCAGACCTAGATAACCCAATTAGTGTTGCAACAAACATTAATACTTAATTTAAAGAGTGTTGCACAATAAGCAATATGATGTTAAAGCTTTTTAATTGCTGAGAGTTTTGTGGACTGTATATTGCATAAATGAAAGCATTTGAAAATCAGCTATCCTATATGTAGAAACATATGATGTAAAGCATATGTAAAGTTTTCTTGTTGAGGCACTCAACTGTTGCCAGCAGTCTTTCACTTCCCTCTTTTCATCCTGTCCATTTGCTTCTTGTTGTTTTTTTCTCACAGATAAGGAATACATGTTCCTGGTGATACAAAATCCAACAGAAACCTAGACAGTGGAGGCGGGAAAACTGCAATGAAGTATATTCATGCCTTTCCAACTTGTTCATACAAGAAGTTCATTATCTGTGTCACCAAGGCTCTCATATGTCCAAAGTTATGTTTGAAATCAAACATTAATATCAAATGTAGGTTCGACATGCTCATTTATGTGATGTGAAGAGGTAACCTGTTTTATATTTTCATGTTTGGTTTCAAAAGTAGCCTTGTAGGCTCCAGGACCCAGATGCCATTTATCCGTTTTAATTCTGAGCAAAACACAGTTTGCTTTTTTCACTAATCTTCCATTGACAAGAACTTTATTTGGGTTCATCCACTGACATGAATCGCTTGTCACCTTTGTGCAAGCTGTCCAGTCTAAAATATGCTTTCATCAAAGTAGTGAATAAACTTTGGCAAGAAGAGACTGTGTGATTTGTAATTATCTGTAAATACTGTAGTAAGTTGTAAGATAACAGTGCACGTGTGTATATGTGTAGTGCACATTATATTCTGTAAATGCCCAAAGCCTAAGCATATATGTCATTACAGAGATATTTAGCCCCTTCAATTCCAGGTGATATTGCAGTTTGGAAAAAAAAAAAAAGATAAGGAAATTAGTGATTGTTGTTGCTTAGCAGTTAATCAGCACACTGCAAAGCCCAGGACTTAAGGCCATAGAATATTTTCTTTTTCTTTTCTTTTCTTTTTTCTGTATGGGTCATGAGGCAGTTTGGTTTGTGACTTGCCATATTTATCGGTGATAGAATTAAGTCCTCCAAATGTTTTGAGTCTCATATGGTTGAAGAGACTTGCTGATTTTTTAGGTATGTTTGTGAAAAATCAGTGATGCATGTGAATGTATTGATCCATGAGACCAAAGTTCAAATTTGATTTCAAGAAAAATATGCATGCTAGTGGTTACACAGAGTATGTTTAATGATTATGTGCCACACCATTACCATGGTTTATCAGGGTATTGTGAAGTTTTGCAGCATGGTCATAAGAATGGATAGAGAAAGAGAATGTAATGTAATGTCTTGGCTCAATATTTTGATTGTATGAATTAGGAGCCGACAGTATAAAAACCAGATAATTAAGCTGTTTAATTCTCTGTGAAAGAGAGGATCAAATACAGTAGCGCTAAGTTTATGTCATATCAGGGGTTTTGGAGAAGTACCGAAAATGTGAAATCTAATGAAACAGACATGATATGGATGTTGCACGTGACTATTTGTCATCAGTGGCGTAAAGTGCTTAACTTAGCATACTGGCATTCAAGCTGCTTTTCCTCAATGCAAATGTAAACTGAGTCACAATTATCATTTCTCGATTAACTTCAATGTATTTCCTGTAATTTATTTGCAATGCCCCAGACTACGGAATTCCTCCTTGTTTATTAGTAGTCATATTTAATCCTATTGTTTCTCTAAAATTGTAAGTTTGTTTTCCACATAAAATCTTTCACACTTAAGATTTGTGTACATTGTAGTGTCTGTCTTTTAGTGTCGTATTTTTCAAGGGTTTATTTTGTTTTTGTTTTGTTGGGGTTTATATGGGGGGGGGGGGGGGGCTGAGCAGTCATTGCATACACTGTATCATGCAAAATTGTTGATGGCTTCCAAGATGAATTTACCAGGAATACACATCAAATTGTAGGCTTGCACAGGTCTTGAGCACCGTCACTTACTGAATGGGAGCAGTAGGTGTTCGTTTCCAAAGTACATTGTACATAATACATGTACAGTACAAAGCACATGAACACTAAAAATTAGTCTACCTCATTTTTTATGAGATGTGGCTATGAGTAGAGGTTCAGATAATTTGGATCATGGGAGTCTAATGTAGCATTGATACAAAATCTAATGCTTCTTTGCCGTGGGTTACTTGGAATACTATGTGCCCATCTTGGTAAAAGTGAGGGCGGGGGGGGGGGGGGGGGGGAGGAATGAATGCAAGGGTTTTTATATCATATTTTCCATGTCAACTTGCTGTGAAGCAAGGAATTTTTGTGCCATGATATTTTTGCAAATGGTATTCAGTGCATATAGTGATGACAAGAACCTCTGTGTGCATTTTAATTTTGCAAATCTTTGCTTGCAAAATTCACAAAATTAAAATGCACACAAACATGTCTGGTTTTATGGTGGTCTGTTATCATTCTTGCGCTAGAGTGCTTTGGGAGAGTAAGTGTGATGGTTGTGTGACACCAACACTGATACTGTAATGACAACAAAATGAAATAAATCCATTTAATTGATTGCAAAGACATTAATTCATCACCTTACAGTTGCATATAATTTGCAATATTTTCAGGTTTGGTTCCCCCCCCCCCCCCTCATTATGGACAAAATAATGCTGTGTTGGCTTTCTTTGCATCATACATGTACAATGTATTACATTTACAAAGGATGCTGAAAATATGTGTGCATCATGTCTATGCCATGTGTTTGTGTATGAGTACACCGTAGTGCGCTTTAACAGCTTTGTGTGTGTGTCTTTTTTTGCTGGTGTGGTTGTTTTAGGGTGCACGAAAAATCTCTGCAGTGAATTTATCAGCGCAACTGAAGCAAACACACCATATACACAGATGTACACACAACACACCCTGCACAAAAACAATTGATGGCCAGCAAATTAATAGTTCTTAAACATTTTTACTTCTGTCGAAATCTGATGGCATTGGATGAGCTATTTGCCGAACAAAATTGTGTACAAAATAAACATGGCTGGAAGAAAAACAGGAAAGCAACTAAAGAACATTCATGTACAGAACTTGATAATTCTCAATAACTTCACAGATGATAATTGCCTTTTGGCTAATTGGACTGACACAGCAAAATATACATAGTATTCTTAGACATCTAAAACAACAAACAATGTAACTGATTTAAGCTTTATCATTTTGTTAAGACGTGCATAATTTATGAGGTCACTGCATAAGATGAAGCAATTCATGCATTGGTGTCTCTTTTCCTTCTTAACTCAGAATAAGTCATTTGATAACTCTGAAAAATGTTACATTATTGTATTCATATCACGCCAACAAATCACATAATGATGTGTACTGGTACATTTTATACGGTACAACTAGCAGGGACTAACAACTGGTCACATCTAACAATAAGTGTCCTTCAGAAGGAGAGAACATAACATTTATGAATTTAGATAATCCACTGGCTTTAAAGCTTACATTTGCACGGCTACCAGAGAATCATCTACTGTAAATCCTGTATATTTATAGACACAAATACAGTTGTCTTGACAACGACAGACGATAGAAAACAAAGAAAGCTTGTTCTGTTATTTGCCATATTTCACCTTTGAGGATTGCAAATTCAATTTCAGAAGGAATACAGAGAAGAAAAGAAGACATACTGAAAGACTTTGATGAACACATGAATTTTGAGTATGAATGATGAGTCACCACTAATGCCAAACAATCCCAGAAGACAAATATGAAAAAAAAAAAAATCATTCATATTTTGGTATATGCCCACTCTGTGCAGAGACTCCAACTCTCCTGCTTGAGATTTGATTTCTCCCGCCCTGGCTCTGTGTCTCCCGCTTGAAATGATTTCGTACTTAGTGTCATCGTATGTTGAAAAATAAGCCTTAGATAGCACAAGAGAGCATCTAGAACCCTTGAGCTTCCAGGGCCCTTAAGCAGGCCCTGGACCCCAGCTGCAAGGAACTTTGCGCTTCACGCACATCAAGTTGGAGTCTCCCGTTTAATATAGGGGTTTCAAGTGGGAGAATCTCCAGATCAGAGGGTGCTTGGGGTTGGAGTCTCTATCTAAGTGGTCTAGCCGCGTGAGACGACATAACACATGAACTAAAAGATTTCACTATTGCTTAGCCCTACATGCATGTACAACGTATATTGTTGGGGTTACAATGAGTTTTATCATTCCTTAGGGCCAGTTTGTTTGAATAATTAAACCACAAGAGCCAATTGACAGCTGGAAGAATTGGAAAACGGTGGCAATCACCAGATGGAGAAAATTGTATAGTTTTCATATCAGCAACCATCTCCATGTAGCTACAAATGTACTGGCACCACGACTGAAGGTGTTAAAAAACATTGCTTGCACCCTAAAACATCTATGGAAGCTCTGATGACAAGTCAAGATGGTGAGCATATTTTCACAGTTCATTCAATGATGTTCTTGGACAGCCTGGCTGTCATTTTGCTCACGTGTGGGAAAAAAAAAGAAGCAAAACAAAGCAAAAAAAAAAAAAGCAAAGTAGTGGAAAACTTTACAGAAAAAGAACATTTTGCAAGCCAACACAACAACAATGCATGGTTATGGTATTTTTGTCGTTATTATCATAAATGTGGACGAAGGCATTCAATACTGATCATTCCTGAATACAAAGATAATTATACTGCACACTTACATACCGCTGGTACTACAATGTAGTAACTACTAGCATTTATGTCACTCCTAAAAATAATCTACAGGTGCAACATTTGTTGCATGATATAATATGAAAATATATGTCATTTTATGATTAACATAATTACACATTGTATACACTGCAAAAAAAAAAACAACAACATATATTCCTCTTTATACACAAAAAACACCCTACTTTCATCTATGGCAAAAGACAAATGCACTAAATATAACAGCTCCACTAACAGGTCCAGAAAGTGAATAAGCTTACATGAGTGAGATCAAATTTTATGCAAACTATCAATACCATAGTAGTAAATTTTTTTTTTTTAACATATATTTCTAGGGTGCACCAAAAACACATTTTAGCACAATTATGAATTGTCAATATTATTCCCAGGGAGGAGATGTGCATTGAGATGCTCAAAGGCAAATACATTTCAGATTATAGCTTTCACACATATTCAACTTTCATTCATTTTCTTAAAGCCCTTTTAAGATCTTGTCAAACAATGCCAGCTTTATTACTTCATGATTAAACACATGATTTACAAGAGTATTTTAGTGTTTTATGTTTTTGAAGATCTTTTACTGGCACAAAGCAAAGTTCATGTAATCTATAAATTAAATACATATTTTGCATCTGCTCTTAGAGCTGTAGTAGATCATTTTATATGAAAATGGCAAAAGATGTTTCACATCAGAGAGTATCAAATAACACAATTTTATTCATTTTTCCTACATTTATAGCTATGAACAGTATTTCAGCGAAGATGTGAAGGCAGAGATGTTCAAGAGACTGAAAATAGTTGAAGATTTACATCAGCAGCGACAGTCAAGAAATGCACACACATGAGTTTCATTTTTTTTTTTCATCTTTTAAAATAATGGCAAACAAATTATTCATTCATTCACAATCGATGACTCTTGCCCACTGCAGTTTGCTTCTTTTTCTGTTAATTAAGATAAAGTGCAATAAATTCTATGCCATGTTGAAAATATACCTCAAGATTTGGCTATTTTGCCTTACGGGAGCCTGATCATGCATCATCTTCAAACTTTTGACATCTCTCAATGATTGTGCACGTAAGCGGAATAAGTGTGTTTTACCAACTTATCGATATAGCAGGATTGTACCAGCTGACATTTGAATGAATTTACTCATAGCTGGTATGGATTGATATAGTTGGTAATTGGAAGTCAAGTGTATTGAAAGATTTATTGTCAAGGGAAGTACAAGAAGCATAATAAACACCATTCAAAGAACCAGTTAAAAACATAAGGAAAGAATATTTTCTTATTGACATATTGCTGCATATTTATTCCACATATGTTTTTCCTGATGTTGAATACCATGCAGACATCTGCACGTCTCTGCAAATTATGGAGGTCAAGATGAAGTACTCTAGATGGTGTATCAAACGTCACTATAATCTGCATTGAGTACACACACAATCACATATGGAATTCAAAGAAAAAGGCGCAATGGTTAGTAAGCCTATGGTGCTTTAACATTTTGTGATTTACCATTGATCCTTTTATTGCAGTACACATGAAATTGCTCTTTTACACTGATAATTTTATCTTTGTATGCCATGTTTGCCACCCAACAGGACACAAACGATGGCTTGCCAACTTTGCATATTTTGCTTAAACACAAAACCACAAAACCATTCAATAAATCATAATACAAAATGTACATGTATGCTACAGTACATTGAAAGCCCCCCCCCCCCCCCCCCCCCCACACACACACACACAATTCCATTCCTCACAACAGTTTGCGGTGTGTGGTGACTGAACAGTAACGTACCATGTGATTTTGGGGGTAAATTCTAATTTTCTGTCGAGGTTGCGTCTTCAAAGAGTCATGCCTCCAAGACCTTTTCATTAAAGTACATGTGTAATCATGACCAAAAATACAATTTTACACTTTGTTTGGGGTAATGTCTTGAATACCAGCCATTAGCAAGAAAAACAGGCATGGCCTCGGAATAATATTTACATCAAAGCAAAGCTTGCTATTTTCTTTACAACTCTGCAGCACTGCATATCTACCAATACTGCTTCTATAAAAACTTACATGGCTTTGAAAGTCAGAATATTTTCGAAGATTGCTCAAACGTTGCAGTCTCAGAATAATGTGGTACACAGGGTTTACACCATGGCACACATAGAATTAATGTACAAACAAACACGTCTGATTGAAGTCATATGAGAAATTGTTCACTACAATAACTTTGCGTAACTGCGAGCAGTTGGATTTAATCTATTTTCAACTTTTAATGGGCAATGCAATTCATGCAGTTTCGCATGAAGTTGAATATTTAAGCAAAGGTATCAGAAACTGCTGCTTTCAACCTAAGCAGATGATCTGAATATCATTGACATGAGACATTGTGATGCACATCAAACACATGGGTAACAATTTGTATTCAGTTCTGACCTGTGTAGGTTAATATTGCCTCTCCAAAAATGTTATTGCTAAAGTCGTTCTTGCCAATATCGGTGACGTTGATTCCTTGAAGGAGACCGATAACATCGACTGTCACCTGCTCGGACATCTCCTGCTGCTGTGAGAGAATGTGAGCAATGACTGCAGAGCCCTGGTTGTCACACACCTTGGAGGTGACCAGTCCCAGAGATGTCCTGTCATTTCCCTCATCGCTCTCTTGGATCTATTAGTTCCATGATGACAATAATAATAGTGATAATGACAACAATGACTATAGTACAGTAATATTGATAGTTGTTTTCAGCACATTTTACTAGCATTCAACTCTTTTAAGGAGTATTTGACATATTGTATCATATCGCATCTATCGCATCGCATCGCATCACATCATATTGCATCACACAGGGGCGGATCCAGGAATTCCATAAAGAGGGGGCACGTTTACAAAATTGAAGGGGGGGCGCGCACGCACCCCTCCCCCATTTTTTTCTTTTTATTTCTTTTGTTTCAACATAAAATAAAGGGGGAGCGGGCGTGCGCCGGTTGCGGTCCTCCCTGGATTCGCCACTGTCATGTCACGTCACGTCACGTCATATCACATCACATCACATCACATCTCATATATCATATCACACATATTAATATATGCTTTATGTATCCCAAGCATAATACTCAGTAAATTGGGACTTTCAAGTACGAACACTTGACAACTGGATGTATTTGTGAACAAGACCCAAAGCAACAGAAGGACATAAGTGTCATCCCTTTTCAGGAGAAATGGTCAGCCATTTCACAGCTTGGAGACAGTTCGGTTACTTGCTTGTTCGATTTTGTTGATTTTGCAAATATCGGTAGACTCGCAAAATTCATGGAAATAAAAACTTTGAAAATACATAGGATGTACAGAGTTGTACAGAGATGGTACCTCAACTGATATGGCTCCGACAATATTGCCATTGTTATTGTCATTTTCCTCCCCTTCACTCTTCTGGAGCAGACCACAGTGGTGAATGTGAGATTCTTGAATGTGGACAGATGAGCCCGCTTTGCAGTGCACTCCACTCTCCTGCACAGTGAAATGAGAGGCAAAATTGGATCACCTGACAATAATTAGTTGTCACTCAAGAAGTCCTTTTGTGGGCATTTGACTGATCCCACCGTAATATTCAACCATATCTGACCACATTTAGATACAGTCAAACCTGTGCATGGCAGCGACCCAAGGGAGATGAACAGAGTGACCTTTACAAACAGGTGGCCACTATAGACAGGTTATGCGATATTCTGTGTGCAATGCCAATGTCTACATGTATTATCGTTGTATACATCCGTATACATGTACATGCATGTGTATTCATATGCACACATCTGTTTCATGCATTGAACAATGCCGGTATTGATCAGGTTTTTGCACATATTTTCAGATTTGTAAATTGTTGACTAATTTAGAAACACTAAAGCATGCTTGTGAATGTGCTCATCAGGAAATAACAGACATTAAAGAAGCAGTGATTAACAGTTGGGATGAGCCAAGTGAGAAAAACAGGACATTTGACATGCACATATTTTATCATATACAATGTATCCGCATACCATTGTTTGTACATGGTTCTAATGGTGGGGGTGTGTGCTTTACTACACTATTAGGCAATTGCACATGTGCAAATTTACTGTAATTACAACTGTTCAGCATGCAGACTAGGAAATCCCACTCACATGTATCTCCTTAATCTCACACCCCCTCATCTCGAGCATGCCTCCTCGGAAGACGGTTATCCCCCTTCCTCCACTCTTCAGGGCACAGTTTTCCATGGCAACTCTGCTGCCCGCGCCAACGGCCACCAGCCCCTCCCATGTCTCCCTGTTTTCGTCCTCCAGCGTGAGGTTGGCGATGGTGGCGCTGTTTGCACTGCAGTCCACAAAGATGTCGGTTAGCTCTTCACAGACGATGGTGACTTCTTCTCTCCTTCCAACACCTACAGAGCAACAACAACAACAAAATAGTCAATGTGTCTTTAGATGTACTAGTCCTATTCAACAATACAAAAAAAAAGTCTTCAGGTTGTAGTTTGCGCTAGAAGATTTTGTTTGAGGGTCTCATATTCTGAGGTCATATTTTATACCTGGCTTGTCTTTGAGGAGTAGAACTGTTTGTTATCTTTCTTTGCACTAATTTTAAGTAACTTGAAGGTGGTATTAGGAACCGTCATGAGTAGGGGGAGGTGACTATATAGAGGCGTGATAGTTTCACGTTATGAAAGGCTAAATAGCTACACAGCTTAACATTGCTTAATGAACTCTAACTGATAAATTGCTCTCGTTGAGTGACTCTAATTTCATAACAAGGCCACTAGTGCACAACTTTTAAAACAAAACGGAAAACCAAATTAAATTCAAGAAACCTTCAGATTTTAGATGCTAAACCCATAAAAAGCTTGAACAGAAGTTGCATTAAAATTTTCTAAATACTTACGACCACCTACATGCAAAATATTAGATGAAATTGTTTGTAAATATAAGAACAAAGACATCATTTTTGTTCATACAAATGTTCACCTTTGTCATGGAAATACCACTCCAACATACTTGGAGTACAAAATGCTTCAAGATCAAATACCTGCAGATCTAAGTGTTCAATTATTTTTCAGCCTCCATTTTTAAGTGCCAGTACAAAGCATACAGCATTAATAAGCAATGAATTTGTAGATGATCCAGGAAATACCACTGACCTTTAATGGAGACAGACTGGGTGAGGTTGTAGAAACCTTTGCCCGAGTAGCGACCAGGAAAGATAAGAATAGTGTCCCCGTCATAGCTGTCTGCCAGGGCATCACCGGGCACCTTGCAGTGCTCAATGATTACATCTGAAGGGAGCTTCAGGTCCTGGTCAAAAAAAAAAAAAAGGGGGGGGGGAGGGCAGAGGGCAGAGCACATGGTGTATAACCTCTCTCTATGATCCATGACATTGACATGTTCCTTGCATACTAGCAAGAGTCTAAGAAAATGTTGGGAGTACACTTCGGCTGTTTCTACAGTTAGGGCCTTTGTCTTGATCACTCCCTAAACCCTGCATTCAGTCCCACAGCAATGCTGATGACTGGAGCACATTGGACATGAATCTATGCAGCAACAGTCTTGAACACCAACTAAAAGACGACTAAACTTTAATACTGTAAGGCAAAAAATGTTTGTGGTATGAAATTTTCACAAATGGAAGCTGACGGCCTTTCTCACCGCATGAAATCCTCACAAATTGCCACTGGCATTCAATGCAAGAACTTCTGCATGCATTCTAATTTTGCAAATTTTGGCTCTTGCATACCTGCCAACATTTCAAGATGAAATATCTTACTCGTGGATTGCAAAAATCTTATTTTATATGCAAACTGAAGTTAAAAATCTTACTTTAGGTCAAATCTTCAGAAAATACACATGAAAGGTATATCCAAATATTTTTTTAAATCTGATTTCTCTGACAGAAAATCTGATTTTGCTATTTTTAACGTAAAAAATCTTACTGAATCTGATAAAATCTTACTAGTTGGCAAGTATGCTCTTGCAAAACTTAAAGGTGCATAGTCCCGATAGTGCAGAGGGCACTGTTGATGATACTGCCAATCACCGTTAGCGTTGATACGAAGATTGCCGAAGTTGAGCTGTCATCAAGAGTAAAGCGCGTACATTTGTAGGTGTTGCTAGGTAACGTTGCCTTTGTTGTCTTCTCTGCGCATCACGCAGTCTGTAGTAATGCCAGGGTGCGTGCATATGTGTTTCTTATTATGACATCACTAAAGAAGTTTACTAAAGCTGTCATCCCCTCAGCCGAATCCTGAGCCGAACTGTGATCGGACCACTGGCTACAGTGGATCGGACTTCTTTGGAAGTGGGCCACAGCGTACATAAGTGCTAAAGAGGAGTCGATAGTGTAGGTCTCTATAGGAAATTTGTGCCGTGCGCCCGAGTACGCACTTGACTAAACCACCGGGACCATGAACCTTTAAGTGCATGCGAACAATTCTGGTTTTACCGTATAGACATGCATAATCACAGGGATGAAATGCTAAATGTTGACTGAGATGTCTAAACTACTTTGGAAATGAAGGCTTAGACAACATGATGATTTCTATGTAAAAGCTAAAGACACAGGAGTTACGCAACTGACCTGTATCATACCAACTGTCAGCTTTTCGGCAACCAAATAGGTGCGAGCAGAATCATCTGATCTGGCATGCCTTGTTTCACAATTTCCCTTGGACAGAGGACCATTTGGGATATTCATGAGGGACCTTTTCATCAGGAAATACAGGCATATAAACTTCATTATAAGCTATTTTTTTTTTGAAAAAAAAAAGTGTTTTGCATTGTTTGAAAGTTTGCTTTTACTAAGTTTTGTTACAAGTTTTATGAGATCACAGGAAAAAAAAAAAAAAACCTCTATTTTACATTGCAACTCTTACCACAGGACAGCAAACTGCATAAAGAGCCACACTCTGTGTTATGTCAAAATCAAAGTTTACAGTACCTGATGATTAAATGATGATCACATTTCTACTTGCTATGAAGACACTTCTAAGCTAGTCTTCAAGACATTCATTGGAAGTAAATACAGCAATGAAGACCTTTGAACAGGCAGACTCAAATTTTATGGTATTGATCATGAAAAAATCACAAGAACATGCACGAACCTGATGAAACACAGAAAAATGAAAGCAAATGATTATTCACAAACATATCTTAGAAAAAAAAAATCTAAATGATTTTGGACAATTTTCATAACCAAAAACTTACATCTGATAACTATTCATACTTCCCCCCCAACACGAACAAAAATCTCTTGATACGATGAAGTCCCTGGGACCATACAAAAGAATAATGCGAAAGCTGTTAGGTATCTACAGGTGACTCCCATTAACGCTAGTCCTCAGGACCAGCAGTTTTCTTTCATTACATCAAAATTTTGTTAAAGAAGAACAGTTTGCAGAGACAGAGATTACAATTTTAGGACCTCAATTTTTATTTGTTATAATGAGAGTTTCGTTATGACCATGTTCATTAAAGCCAGAGAGCCCTGTCTTTTCTTTTCATTCTCTGTTTCCTTGTTTGTTTGTTCCCTTAAGGGTGGGGTTGGAAGCTTGAAATATCTTCGAAATGTTCTCTCACCTCAAGAATGGGTTTTCAAGTTTCTCCAGCTGAAGCTTGAGCACCTCAATCTCCTCATGGAGTCCCATGATGTCTGCGGCGATGCGGCTCTCGTTCATGTCCGCCTCGACGTCGCTGGTGTTGCTGTCTTCCAGTTGGCCCTGCAGCCCCCGCATGACGTCATGCTTGGTGCGGTAGTCGGCAAGGATCTCCTCGTGCTTCCTGACGAGGTGGGCCGGAATCTTCTTCTCCTGGACATCGTATATGCTGGTGAAACGGGAATGAAGTCTCTACTCAATGAGGGGAGGTGTGTGGGCATTTGTCCGTGTGTTTTAATTGGTATTATTTTCAGCATAAAGATGCACTCTATCAACTGAAAGAGTGATAGCAGTGAAGTAAAATGAAATAAAATCCATTCAGCAAAACGTAAAAAGGGCCCCTTCTATGGCACGCCAGAAGGGAATCAAATAATTATGTTCGACACCAACTAAAAAACCATTTCATCAATTTAAATTTCATTCCACAAAAATATGTTCGATAAAATATATATTTCATAAAATATATATTCAAGCAAAATATATATTTGACAAGAACATATGAAGGTTTGACCGAAATATATTCGACAAAATATATATTTGACAAAAATATATATGTTTCACCAAAAATATATTTCACAAAAATATATTTGATCAAAAATATATTTGACACAAACTATGTTTGACCAAAAATATATTTTACAAAAAATATATTTGACCAGAAATCATATTTGACCAAAATATATTCGACAAAAAATATATATATTTCACCAAAAATATATTAGACCCAAGATATATTTGACAAAAAGTGTTTTGCACCTATATGGCGTTCTATACTTACGACAAGAAATCATTCGATGAACAAAAAACCATTCGATGAACAAAAAACCATTCGATGAACAAAAAACCATTCGATGAACAAAAAATCATTCCATGAAAATAAAAAGTCATTCGATGACAATACAGCGCAGCGCAAGCTTACACTGCACGTGTCGTTGCGTGTACACTGTGGTATACACCATCAATCTGCAAATTGCATGCGCATGCACATCCGCGCTTGCTTGCTAGCCCGTCCGTGCGGTGAGAGCTAGACGCTCGCGTGGTACGCGCGCTATTATACAAAGCATTAGCGATTTTGATGTCTGTCTCTTCTGAAAGTGGGAGTAGGAATGATCTCGATGGCGTTATGCAAGAGATTCAGCTCCGCCATTGCCAGTGAGATGACGAGCGCGAGATCGATCGGGATCAGGTCGCCCGGTCGTGGACATACATGTACTTGGAGACTAAGTTAGCACGAGCAGAGCAACATCAGCGGTAACCGCAGCAGCGACCCCAACACGTTACTGGTACAGCGCCTGGCCACCCCGCGCGGGGGTTACATCAGCGGCAGCGTTAGCCCGACCAGACGGAGTACGCTGTGCGAATATCCTACGTACAGCGACTGGGCTGTGTATAGTTACGGCAGCGCCTGCCATGACGATCCGGTCTCCAACCCAAACATCAAGCAGGCCAAGGGCAATAGACCACAGCCTGAGGCTGTAAATAGGCTCAGGCTCAACCACCGGCACCGCACCGGCACTACGGGCTCAGCCTCAGCAACCCCAGGTTGGTAAACTGTCGTAGACCGATGAGATCTGTATCTGTATGGTTTAGTCAGCAAAATGTCCAGGAAGACACATCCACGCTAACTTGTAGAGACTAGAGGAGCACTATGTGTGGACAGAGCGCGACCATTGAAATTTGTCTGAGATCTGTCTCTTCTCGTTGCCGTCGGTCATGGGCTTCTTAGAGACAGATTCCGGCGGTAGTAAAATGGTAATGCAGTATTGGCAGTAAGCCAATATCATATCTAAGAGGCAAGAAGATATACCTCAAATTTCACTCTACCAAATTCCACCAAAATTTCAGGGATTCCTATAGCGTGTATCTCATTTCCAGTCACTCACATAAATTTGAATTAAATGAGACATGGGGAAGCATTGAATTCAACGTTGACTTAGTTGTGGTTGTTTCTGCTCGCGCTCACTGCTTACGCTGTCTAATGTTAACGTTACACATTACGGTGGCTTTTAAATAAGGGGGACCATCATAGACATCATATAAAAAACAAGGTTATATGCCTTCTAACCTAGGGTAATGTGTAACTCATCATGAAATATAGATTGCTAGTTGTTCTCCCCCCCCCCCCCCCCCATGAGACTAACAATTAACCGTTAGAGTTACTGTCACACAGGTCAGTATCATTACGACAGCGCGTTGCTGACTGCAGTTATTCACGCGATCACGATTACTCTCCACAGGCATTCATTGTCGGCAGGTAGTTCGCCGTACAGGAGGAAAAGAATATGAAGTTTCCGTGACAACCTGAGGACATACGTTGATGCAGCAGGAAGAGATGATGGATGTGTGAGGTAAGACATCGTGTCCTCATTGCTAGATCCCCACTGGTGTGATATTTTGAGTGGAAAGTGCTTCAGTAATATACTAATCACAGAGTTAGGAAAATTGACTTTATTTCTTTTTTTCTTCTTTTATGAATGTGATGTTTCTTATGGAAAGTTATGAGATTGAATAAGCTGAATGAACAATTCTCAGAGGATATAGATATGTGATATAAACAGCCATCCCTATCTTTCAACAGAGCAGAATTCTGGATGCCTAATCCAGTCAAGTACTAACTTATTCAAGTACTTGTACTCTTTGAAAATTGTTGTTCAAATTTTACCTCTTTATTGTTATTTATTTGTGTGTGTGTGTGTGCGTGTGTGTTGAAACTAAAGTTTCAAAGATGAAGTTTAGGAAGTCAAGACTTTATGCCCCATTGTGAATGTCTTTTACTTTTGTGATAAACTTGGAATATAATGATTTGGTGTGTTTTTTTCAAAGCTAGTAATATTAGGAATAATAAAGTAGTGATGGTAGTGATCATAATAAAATTTTCATGATGAATTATCACTGTTGTTATTACTTGAATAATGAAAATGATGTTTCTAGTCATGATTATCATGATTATCATCATCATCATCATTTATCATTGCTTTCCCCCTTGCAGAATTACAATATATATGCCTCTATTGTAGGCAAACTGTAATAGCAGTACCTAGAGAAACCTGAAACAAGTACCGGTACATCAATATGGTACTAATTGGAAACATTTCAGTTCATCTTTTCAACATCAAGTTTATTATATGTTGATAAAATTATGTTCCAAAAGGTATACAGTATTTACCCAGTAATGTCATGCATTGTATTTCTGTTGTTTCCAGTAATACACAATGGCAGCTACAGTGTGAGAATGTTTGACGCCATGAGGGGGCCTGTAACTACAGTATGCCGTCTACGAGATCTGGGAAACAGAAGAGGACTGGAAGACGTGAGTCACTTTGTGTTGATCTCTATTGATCCAGTGATGGTTTTGCCAATGTTTGACACTGTAGCTCCTTATTATAAAGCATAGATTATTAAGTTCAGAAGAAAATGAAGCAAACAATTCCATACTTCATTTGTCAGAATAAATTGTGCAGTATTAAAAGAAAAAAAAAAGTGTCGTGTTCAGAATGTGTTCACTGTTATTGTAGTTTGTGTTTATTTGTTTGTTTGGTGGGTCATAGGATTTCTGTACCAGATGTAATTGCTTATGATTTGTGGTATTTTGTAGTACATGTATCATGTTCTTTGTTGATAAGCTTGTCTTGTATTCTTTCAGGAACTTTGCTGGTGCCAAGTCAAAGTCTTTCCGTCGAGAGAATGTGGATCTTTTGGACAAACCAGAGCAGCTGTCTTCAATGGCTATACCAGGTGAGAGTCATGTTACCCCAGTGATAGCTGGAGTCCAATTCCAGAGTGGTTAACCCTGACTTTAACTAGTGGGGAAATTCTGTTTAATCAACATATTGCTTACAGGAGCCATGCTTGTGCTGCGATAACTATTTTATCAGAGGATCCTGATCAGTGTATATCAAAATTTTACGACCCTCATAAAGGTAGTTACATCAATCAGCTAATCTTTGAGGAGTTGTAGATTCAGAAAGATATGAAGACAGGATACTGTAAAGATTTTTGTTTCAAAAAGTAGATTCTAGAGTATCTATCTTGTGTTGCAATAATCAAAAGTGCACACCCAATTCTTAACAATCTCTATTCTCTACTTACACAAAATGTTGTTCTTACACCCCAATGGAAGTAGTTTTGTGCATACTGTAAAGCAAGAAATATTTGCAGTGTGAAATTTTCTTGAATCACAGCTGACAGCCTTTTTTTTATGCCTCCGCCACGAAGTGGTGCCGGAGGCATTATATGTTTTCGGGTTGTCCGTCCGTCCGTCTGTCCTTCCGTCCGTAATGAATTTTGTGGACAGCGTAACTAAAAAACCTTTTGAGGTATCCTAATGAAACTTGGTATGTATGTGTATTAGGGGGTGAAGTTGTGCCTATCAACTTTTGGGTGCACATGCTCAAGATCAAAGGTCAAAAGGTCAAGGTCAAAAGGTCAAGGTCAAATATGTAAAATTTCACTATTTCCACCATATCTATGCAATGCCTAAAGATATTTTCTTAAAACTTAGTGTATACATGTATTACCCAATTAAGATTCTCTAGTGGAAGTTTGGGGTCATGAGGTCAAAGGTCAAAGGTCAAAAGGTCAAGTAACAATTTTTTTTTGTCCGTAACTTGGAAATTGTTCATGGTATCTTCATGGAACTTAGCATATATACATGTACTGACTGACAATGATTATCTAGAGAATTTAGGGTTCATGGGGTCAAAGGTCAGGGGCCAAAGACAAGGGCAACACTTCAACATTTTACTATTTCCCTCATATTTATGCAATGCCAGCGGGATTATTATTTTTTTTTTACACTTGGTGTATGCATGTATAACCTGATAGAGATTCTCTGGAAACTTTTTCTTTTCTTTTTTTGCCTTAAAGGTCAAAAGGTCAAAGATCAAGGGAAAGTGCCGAACTAACTTTTTCCTCCATATCTCAGAAGTGGCTCAAGGTATCTTGAAACTTTCTACATATTTATGCATGTTCTGCCTGACAGTGATTATCCTATGAATTTTACGGTCAAAAGCTAGATGAAAATGGTAACAATGTACTTTTCAATACAGAAATTGCACTTTTTCTCCATACCTTGAAAAGTACTCAATGCATAAACTTATGAATGGGCAAAGTCAAGTTAAAGTCCTTAAATCCCCAAATGCATGCTCTCCTATTCATCCAATTAAACTTAGGTCAATGAAGGTGAATATTCAACACATTTGTGACAAACTTTTTATTTTAATATTTTGCCAATTGTGTGAAAATGTAATCACACATTGTCCACATGTACAGTAGACCTATTAGGAGAATCATGCATTATGGCGGAGGCACACCATTCTAGTTCAGCATGCCACTTGAATTCAATGCATACAGTGCATACAGTGTAAACAAGAACTTTTGCATGTACATGTATTTTGATTTTGTGACTCTTGGATCTCACAAAATTTGCAAAATTGGAATACACACGAAAATGTTTGGCTTAAAATGGTTCACTATTTTTGCTTCAATTGAGTTCTGCATGCCAAAAACGAAAGATTGTATACTTCATTCCGTGCAAAGTAATTGTATGGTGGAATAATTATTCAAATATAGGCATTAAAGACTCTAAACAGTGTTTTCACGGAAGAATCAAAATGGGTTGATGCTTATTCTCCAACAAACGTTATTCATTCATCCATTTCATTCATTCATCTCATTTATTTTCACTTTCATTATTGGTTGACAAAATCTGTATTAAAAACACAAACAAACAAACAAAAATGCACTGTGTCAAATATGATAATGGAGAAATCATGTGAAGCACAACGTAGTCTTATTGAAAATGACCCCTTAATAACAAATATGATGTAAATATGTGTAATCATTTATAATCATTTGTAATTTGATTGAAACAAACATGAATACAAATTGTGATAAGATTATGTATTGATTTCTACTTTGCAAGAAATCAGTTGAAATTTGAATTATTGATGAAAACTTATCCCGTAATGACCAATTTGCATGGACACATTAATGATTATTCAAATGTATGAAGTGAAGGATCTATGAAGTTAGATTGCAACATATGATTTTGTTTGTTTGTTTGTTTCTCTGTGTTGGTAGGAGCATAGCTGCCTTGGACCCTGATAGCCCTATCCATCATCATGAGGTTTCCCAACCCACTCAATGCCATGCAGAGCCTTTGGATCAACGTCATCATGGAAGGACCACCTGCTCAAGGGTGAGCCACAATGTGCACACATCAGCAGGTCTGAGAGTATTCTGAAGGGGGAGGGCAATTATGCCGGCAGTGCAGTCATTATTCTGATTCAGTCTAATCAGGCCACTCTGCATAAAGATTCACAATCAATCAATCAGTCAATCAATCAATCAATTAATCAATCAATCAATCAAATTTCTTCAAGCAAATATCTTTGAACCTCATTAAAGCTTTGGTTTCAAAATATTTCATTTTACCTTTTCATCGGCTAAAGCAGCATCTTAGTGAGTACCATTATAATTCTTCAGTCATGGGGAAAATAATTTTGTAAAAGTAAAAATCAATACCTCTCAAATCAGCAGTGTTTCGAAGTCTCATTTGTATGCCACTCTCCTTCTCTTTGTGACCCTTCTTATTGGAAAGTCTGGACGCCAGCTATTTCTACTCTACACATTAATGTTGTTTCCAGAAATTCTTTCTGTCTATATGGCTACAGATTTTATTGTTAATTTGGAAGAAAGGACAAATATTTGTTCATTCTGTAAAAAAAAGAAAGAAAGAGTGTGTATACATGTATTATCAAAGATGGATAATGAACAAATACTGACATGAAAAAAAAATTGTGCATTCTGTAGTTCACATGACTGTATGATAATGTTTCATTCTCTCCCCACTCCTCTGTCCAGTCTCGGAGTGGAGCCATTGGACAAGGATGTAATAACGAAGCCTCCTCGTTAGGTTCGTGACCCCATGATCACCAGACCTCTTCTTATTTATGTAGTCATGTCTGCCCTCATCATCGTCGTGGGAATCCTCTGGGTCTTCTGGAGAGAGGTTAGTGCTCCCTTTATTGTCCATGACTGTACACACATTTCTATTAATATTGGTCAAGTTCTTCCTTTACATAATTGTAATATTATGCCCTTGCTACATTGTGCCGAGTGATAACATTAGTGCATTTAGCAAGCTATCTTCTGTCAGATGCTTTGTCATGCGGATTGTAATATTAGATAATGATGCATGTATTGATTTGATTAGATTTATCCATTGTCTTTATAGATACTTGGCTGTGTATATTAGTACATGCAGTAGCAGCATTCATCTTCACATACAGTATGCAATGAATTGTTTTGCTCCATGAAGCCTTTTCAGAGTATAAGGACAAGCATGATACTATCTTGAGCTGGGATTTATCAACTTGTGCCTGTCAAGCAGTCCAGATGGCACTGTAATAATGACTGCTCCTCTCAATTAGATGCAATCCTGCCTCAGCCTTCTCTGTGTCAGACAAAGTCATAAAAAGACGTGTAGCATACATGTATGAATACAAGACCATACATACTGTCTGATGCACCACTGGTGATGAAATAACTCAGTTGCGTACAGACTTTGTCAGTACGTTTCAACATAAAGTAATGAGTGATAATTTTGATAAGTAATGTTGTCAAACATGCAGATCATGCCTTGGTTAGCTGTCCTTCAAGATGTAACTGATGTTGGTTATCTACTTCCCACCACTACAGGAAATATTCCAGATGGAAGCACTGTCAGTATAAGGTGAGTGTGGCATGAACTTCCCTCCCCTTCTCCCATCCCACTGGTGTATTCGCACACTTTTGTCATGTTATTGTTGAAACCAAGGGCCGTCATTTAAATATCACAGGCTAATTGTTAATTGCACTCATTGTAAAATTATTGCCCATTGTACGCTAATGTGTACAAATGTGTCCTTTAAAAGCAAAAAAAAAAAAAAAAAAAATGAATGAGTTAACCATGTGTAAAACATATGTCATTATAATTGTACTTCTTCACAACTAAACCTCAGCACTTCTGTAGGATTTCTTGTATTCTGCTCTGCTTCATGTTTTGAGAAAATTAGAGGTTTCTTATACTTTTTTTTTCACTTTATAAGATATTTGTAGGAAAATAATGCTATATATTTGGTTTCATAGGCTGCTGACTGGATGGTATAATTGACTAATTTAATGTCTAATGCACTACAATGACTTCCATGTCTGTTTAATTAGAGGAGCAATCAGGCACAGTTTTACTCTTTTCCATAGAACTCCTTTTAATGACTTATTCTCGATTGACTGATTTTTGTTGCTCATTTCAGATATCTGTTTCTTGGTGATGCTGACTTCCTCTGTCTTAGTTGTGCCGGAGATTAAAAGTGGGGTCATCGGCGGTTGAGTCGGCGTCACATCATCAAGCAACTGTGTGATTTTGAACTTGTTTGACCTGACGATGGTCTCATTGATACTTGGCAGGAATCTTATGTGGTTTTGCAGTATTTCTGACGCATTCAATCTGTCAAAATCTTCGTACATGTACTTGTGGACATTTGTTTGGTTGGGTATACTCAGTGAAAGTCATTAATAAGTGAAGACTGTGTACCTGCTACCTGTATTTTAGGTGTAAAACTCATATTTAACGAAACCCCATTCGATAGAGAGGGTCTGTTGCATCCAAAATTTGTTATATAACCAGTTTAAAAGCCGTCACGACATACCGGTCAAAAATTCCTGGGCTAAATCACCCAGCGCCACTGACAAATCGATTCTCTGAATAATACTAAATAAAATCTTCAAACCGGACTTATCAGTCGCAAACAGGCTGTACTGCGCGGTCATTTTCTGACACCAGCTATTGTTGTTGTTGTTGTTATTTTTGATAATTCGCAAACCCGTATCGCGCCCTCTCTCAGTAAAAACGATGTATTTCCTTTTTTTGTGTGTGTGAAAAGTTCAGGGTCGGGCGGGTTACGCCAATACAATGATTTTTTTTTTTGCCTTATGGAAGTGTTCCTGTTTGCACAAGGTTTTATATTTAAGTGTTTCTCATGGTTCTTATAATGGGCATTTACTTTAAACAATTATGACTGATAATGGTTTTTATTGATGATGAAGGTTGCCAGTATTGAGTAATGCATTTATATTTAGTTCATTTCTTGAATCTGTAGCATTTGATTTCATGTATTTGAAATTTTGCAATTGGTACATGAATGCCAACTCTTTCATCTGCACTATTGCAGTCTTTCAGCAGTTACAGATTTGTATGATGATAAGATGACAAGAACATTTTAATGTGTAATGCTGCTTAAAGGGACAAAACAAATCATGCCCCTATGAAATTGAATTCAGGTTAGTTCTTTCCCTCCCCTTTCCCAAGTAAACATACAGATTTCATAGTTGTGATGACATTCTCTGTCAGAATCGTCTTTGATATATTTGCAAGTTATATAGCACTGGTTACTCAGAGGAATACCAATACCAATGTCAACCCATCACTCTCAGTCAAGCCATTTTTTTTTTTTTTTTTTTTTTGGTTGATAGCTGATGATGTTAGGGGAAGGCGAAAGATTGATTATAATATGGCTCATTGCCAGTCATTCCAATGTCTAATCCACTCAATGTGTTTATGTCACATCCTCAGTCATCATGACATCATAATAATGTTTGTATTATTTTTATGACAATGTTACATCCCTATCACATCGCCAGCTCATTATCAACATGACATCCTCACATCATCATCATCATTAGATTATCATGACAGAATCCTGATAGCTGAATTACATTCATGAATGTGAACAGGAACCACAAGGAGAACAGTGCAAAGATCACTAAAGTGGCTACCCTCTATGAATAAGACTAAAATTAATCATCATCATCATCATCATCGTCATTGTCATCAAGACATAATTCTTATACCTTTATAACATCATAGCATCATTCTCACATTATTGTGACATCATCACCAAACACTGTGACATCATCATGACACTAATGTGACATCACATCATTTTCCTATCATTCTTCACATTATCCCTAAACCGTGACATCATCCTGCCATTAACCTTCCATCGCTTTCCTTTTACCCACTCCAATGAATAGCACTTTTAATGGGATAGAGATTTTATAGTCTCTATGCAAGGGGTAAACCCATTTTATCCTCTTTATTATGAGCAGGTCTAGCTCTGTAAGAATATTGGATATCACCTTGCTCAGTACAAAAATACTGTCTGTGGTGTTTCCTCAGTATTCATGACTCTTTAAATTGCCAGAGGTTACAATGTAAATATCTCGAAATACTGCACCATTTAACTTTGAATGAAATTTCATGATAGATTAATTTGATCACTGTGGTCCAATTGAAATGTACTTACATTGTCAGATTACATGTTATGAGCTGAAGGACCCCTGACTGTAAACTATAAACTGCCATATGTAGATTGTTGAAAACAGTAAGATTTACAGTGGAAAGGCAGGATTTACATCCTGGTGTTGGGAAGAAAAATCCACATTCAGTTTTTCACATTGGCTGTGATAATGCTGGAAGAGCATAAACAGAATTGATAGTGTTTAGCTCTCAGTCTTCTAAAGTTCTAGTGGGTTTTCCTTAGTTCAAAAATGTAATTTAGTCCACATTGTGAACAAAGTTCCTTCATAGGTGTGTGAGATTTTATTGTGTGTCTGTCTGTTTGTCAATGTTGTTGAGTGTATATGAATCTTTCTTTTGGATTCAGAAATTATTCGTAAATTTGCAAATTATCGTCTTATCAAGGAGGTACTAGTACCTCCTTGGTCTTATAAAGTTTTTATTTTTCAATTACTTAGCAATGTACAATCCATACAGGAGTGCCTCTCTTGATCATGTTTTCCAGCTTATCTGAGATTCTAATATTAAAGACTTCCTGCAGCAAGTGTAATTGTGTGGTATCTCTAGACTGATGAATATCTGCATAGTTCTATTTGTCTCAGAGTTAATTTTAAAGGGATGTTGACTTGAATCCTGTTTATTTAAGTGATCAATGTGAAATAGTTTTGTTTATTGACAAAGTTGAACAAAGTTGCTTACAATATACACTGGAACTGGAAATACAAATGAAGTCAGTGACACGATGGGGTGCATCTGTTTTACACTCCACATCTTTATTAAAGTTGTACATACAGAATAATATACTAGTATGTGGTAACAGTTCAGCATTGATGTTCATAAGGCCTTGTGTGTAGTCTTGACTTTCAGACCCACCTTATCTTTGACACAGTTGTAGTCTGTATCATGTTAACTCTGATTGTTTGTAGGTTGTTTTCACAGTGAAGTACACAGCAGGATCCTGTATAAACTATTGATGTGCAGTAGTCATACTCAGAGAATGGGACTTCATTGGATGATACAATACTTTACATTGATGATCTTTGTCCTGTAATGGCGGCTGACAGTAGACTGGTGTAAGCCAAGTTTTCATGTTAACAAGAATTTGATTATGTGTTCAGTGCCTTCAAAGATCAGTGTACATGTACCACTTGCGAGTAAAGATTCTTTATGTCTGGAGGTGCACATGCTTCAAGTCTGGCTTAACATAGTTTCCTCTTACCAATTGAGAACCAGTCGGAGTATACTAGGGCAGGTGTCTATGGGAAATGCTTGTTGTCGCAAAATCAGTCAGTCCTCATTGGGTTAAGGCTAACCTGTGTCGTAAGCAAATTTCTGCCCCCTCTGGTTGAAACAGGTTTACAGTATACAGCATAATGTCAGAGCAGAAGCATTGTACTTGCCATTCAAAATTAGCATTCATTAATTATTGTGAGACTGAAATGAAATGAATTTGAAAAATATAGAAAAAAAAAGATATGTGACAAGGCATGTACATTTGTGCCAATTGCCTCATTTAGATTGTAGAAGATTGGAATTTGATTTCATGAATTTGAAAGATTGGAATTTGTGACACCTTGACTGTGGCATTAAGCTGGCAATGCCAGAGAAGCTTCAACCACATGACATGTAAGAAATATGATTGAAGCTTGGAAGTTAAGGGATCTGTTTTTGATAGAAAAGAAAGATCCCTTCTGAAATGAATCAAACCTGCATTAATTACTTGCGACTTTTCAAAGTGTAATATTTCAAATATTGACTGGATGTGCCATGCCTACGAGCCCCCTACATGTTACATTGTAAGTGGATCAGTGTTGTAATTGTTGAAGTGCTTCAAGTCTTTTTTTGAAAAGGCGCTATATACTGTAATTATTGGTTATCATATGTTATTATGTTTTATCTGTGAGTGTCTGATGAAGAAAATGTATGTTTCAATATCTCTCGTTTCAACAGGAGAAATATGGGGGTTATTTCAGTGCAAATTGTAATCTGCGATGCAACTTTTACAACATAACGGTAAGCATTCAAATTTTACCTGGTAATACATGTACTCAGTAATATTCAGATCTTACTCAGTAACATGAAATAACAATGCCATAATGTTAGAAATACTGCCTGCTGGCTCATCTGTGAAATAAGTTCAGCCTATGAAATCTTGTTACTTCTGGCCATAAGTGGGGATTCATGACAGGAAACAATTTATCCCCCCCAAACTGTGTGGCCTACAGGTGACATCTCTTGGGTCTGTTGTGAATGGAAAATATGGACTGATAACAAAGAGACTGTACCCAAACTACTGTGAAAGCAGTGTGGTTCAGAGCTCTTTAGTAGGTTGCGTGGAATACATACAACAGCAGTGCGAGCTGTCTTGTTGAATAATGGCAAGCCAATTTGAATATATAGTGTTATTTACATAGACTTTGTATTTCTTTTATGTCCAGAATTGTTAATGACTGCAATTAAATTTCCATCTTGTGATTGGTATGGCACGAATATCTTTCCTTGTTAACTTGGCATACAAAGTGAAAGGAGTGATTGAATGCGTGAGTGGATGAATGATACACAAGATAAATTTATGACTGAAAAAGTGAGATAGTTACTACGTACATCATATAGCTGTGTACACAACTGAATGACGCCATCCAACAAACTGTAAGTTTTCTATATATATTGTAAGTTGTGCGACTGGAAACAACCAGTTCATTGTAAATGAGCAAATTAGTTTACTGCTGCCCAGAAGAGTACAGTACAAATGTATGTGCTCCAGGTGAATGACTGCAAAATTAGAGGTTTTGGTGTTTGTTTTTTTCATACAAGATGCAGTGCAACATACTACTAGTACTCGAGGAATAATAACAGTGTTGAAAGTATGGAGACCTATAAGTGAACAAACCATAAGAGCAATCAAATGAAAACACACACACACCCCCTCACATACAAAAGAAAAAAATCAAGTTTTATAACATGGATTCTATATTTGTATCCAGTTTTATTCATTCTTTGATAACTGCTGCAAAAGTTCCAACACAAATGAAAATGCAGTCAACCTTGCTTAAGCTGGCCTCGCATAAGTCAAATAATCACCCAAGTCAAAGGTCCTTTTCAAGTCCTCTTCTCTTTATAGCGGTACATTCTATTAATTTTAATCCCTCATTAGTTGAATTTTCTCTGATCGAAGCTATTTCTTCAGTCCAAATAGATTCGACATTGGCAAGGTTGACTGTAGTTCAATTCCTTCAACATTCTACAAACATTTATTGACATTTTGATACTACATATGGAATATGTTTGCCGTAGTTCAATGGCACCTCTACTAACCACCACACAACACTTCTCCCATCTATTCAGACATGAAGTTTTTAATGACAATCTCCTAGAGTGCAAATATGGACTGCTCTTCGGGGAATTGTTGATATCATTACCACGAGGGATCTCGGCTCTGTGCTATGACCCAAGGAACCTTACAGGGGCACCGATAGCAACAACTGCCTTGAAGGAAAGCAGTTCATATCTGTACATACATGTATTATATAATGAAGAAAATTGTATGAAAATTTAGTAGGTTGATGGCAATAGCTCTTGGATAGCCAATTCACACATCTGCGCTGCCATTTCACGTGCATTGCAATCGTATTGGATATTGGTCACCTCTCTCACTATTGAAGCCAAGTGCTTACCCTACATGTGCATATGAATGTGCTGCTACAAATCAAGAGGGCAGTTTAGTATATTATGGGTCAGTTTGGGTACTGTGGGAACTATTTGACTGTATGTCCCAATTCTTAACTAATCAGACTTGAAGATTCATCAAATGAAGTATCTGGTTGTAGTGATGAAGTATGTATCTGGTTGTAGTGATGAAGTATGTATCTGGTTGTATAGTGATGAGGTATATAGCTGGTTGTATAGTGATGATGTGATGAAATACTAGTACTATGTACCATTAACTGGTTGTACGTGTATTTGTATTGTGATGATGTAACCCCGGCGCGGGGCGCTGTAACCAGTAACGTGTTGGTGTCACTGCTGCATGCGGTTACCGCTGATGTTGCTCTGCCACGGCCACGACCTGATCCCGATCTCGCGCTCGCCAACTGGCAATGGCGGAGATTAAGCTGTGCTGAATCTTTTGCATAACGCCATAGCGGGATCATTCCTACTCCCACTTTCAGAACAGTGGAAGCCATGGCCCATGCGTGAAGTCTTGAGCTAGATCGACATCGAAATCGCGAAAGCTACCGCGCTCAAACCCCACCACTCGATCGAACATCCCACCGCGGCGGCCAGCGGCGCATCAGTCGAGTCGCGCCGATGACGGGCTAGCTAGCAGTAGTATGCATGGTACACGTGCAGTGTATGCATGCGTACGTGTTGCGCTGCATGTAGACAAGTCGCATGGGCCAGCTTGGTACACAGCGAATATTGCGCACTCGTTTTGTCGAACGTATTTTGTCATGAAACGTATTTCAGCTCATGAAATGTATTTTCATGGAATGGTTTTTCGTTCATCGAATGATTTTTTTTTTTCGAAAGTATGGAAAGCCATGTATGTAAAACACTTTTTGTCAAATATATTTTGGGTCTAATATATTTTTGTTGAAATGAATATATTTTGTCGAATATTTTCGTCAGATATATTTTTTGGTCAAATATATTTTGGGTCAAACATATTTTGTGTCAAATATATTTTTGGTGAAATATATATTTTGTCGAATATATTTTTGGTCAAATATAATTTTGGTCAAATATATTTTGGTCAAATATATATATATTTTTGTCAAATATATATTTTGGTCAAACCTATATATTTTTTTGTCAAATATATATTTTGTTTGAATATATTTTTGTCAAATACATATTTTATTGAATATATCTTTTATCAAATATATATTTGGTCGAATATATTTTTGTTGAATGAAATTTTACTTGATGAAATGGTTTTTTTAGTTGGTGTCGAACATAAATATTTGATTCCCCTCTGGCGTGCCATACCCTTCTCTTGATGTTCATCACAACACTTCACCTTTTTTCTTTATAATATATGTAAAGACATATTTGATCTAGATAAATCACTTTTTTTTGGGGGGGGGGGGAGGGGGCAGGTATTACCCATATTCTTACACTGAATCCATGATATGATTTCATGTGAGCACAAAATCAACTTGCATCAAAACACAAAATGCTGTTGTTTGGTGTGAACACATCACAATCAATTGTCCTCTTTTCATATTACGGACTGAAATCTGAAAGAATAATTCTGAAAAATTAAAAGTGAAATGTGTGCATGTTCTTGCTTCAACCAACAGAGCACTGTTGATTGGAAAGGACTTGACCAACAGCCGATTTGTTAAATGTGTGGTTGTTGCCATGATACATAGGCCCTATACATGTATATACAGTTGTAGTCATTTTAAAGGGAAGATAAACCCCAAGAGCAATGTAGATTGAGTGAAGGCAGCAACATTAGTAGAACACATCAGTGAAAATTTGAAGAAAATCGGACAATCGATGCAAAAGTTATGAATTTGTAAAGTTTTGGTGTTGGAACGGCTGGATGAGGAGACTACTAGAGGTTATGACGTATGAGTGGACAACAATACCAAGAAAATGGAATAAGACAGATGGGTAGGTTCACATATCTCAAATTGACACTTACAAAGAAACAGTTGTTTTGTTTTTGTTTTTTATGTATGCCTGTATGAAATTTGTATTTTTTATATTGTAAACTGACTGTTTTGAGTGCACCAGATGGGTTGGGGAGGATGGCCTGAGGGCCTAAGTCATTTAGTTGGCTCTTTCCAGACCCGGGCTACCCAACCTGGTGCCCCCTTACCACTCCAATGTACAATTTTCTGATTTCGAAAAATTGTATTTGTGATTGAAAGCCGAATAAATAATAATAATAATAATAATAAAATATAAAGAAAATTCTACAAAAATCCATTTTACATGAAAATTACAAATTCCATCAACTTGATATTGACATATGTTAAGGGTAGCAATTATTCCCCCTGCTTTCTGAAAGCGGTTGCTCCATTGCTCTTTCATAATTCTAGAAAAGTGAAATTTTGTTGAATTTCCTTTATATTTTCTTTGTATTGTTGTCCACTCATACGTCATATCCTCTAGTAGTCTCCTCATCCAGCGGTTCCAACACCAAAACTTTAAAAATTCATAACTTTTGCATCGATTGTCCGATTTTCCTCAAACTTTCACTGATGTGTTCTACTAATGTTGCTGCTTTCTCTCAATCCACATTGCTCTTTGGATTTATCTTCCCTTTAAAGTCTAGAATAAAACAGGGCAAACAATATTTGGGTGCATATCAATATGCTTTCATGTAAAAATGCAGGAGCTCTACATAACTTTCTACTTACAATTTAAGCCTTTGCTTGATGAAGTCTGTGCCTTCATCATCATCCATTGGTCTCCAGATGTTTTGGTAGAAGAACCTTTAAAGTGATGGAAGTAACATTTGCATTAATGCTAAACAACCACCAATAAAAACACATGTACTGGTACTATGCAAGACTAAAAATATTTTGATTAAGTCCAGCTCACAGCTACACACACACAAAAATAAAAAATAAAAAAGGAGGAAAGGATCTCAAAATATGATGGAGCAAGTGGCAATATGAAGAGTATATCATATCAAAGAAATCAAGAAAGAGAGTAGTTTGCAGAAAATTCAGTGGTTAAATGACTTCTTCAAATAAGAATGACTTCTTCAGCTGACATGTGGATACTGATGTGAAAAGTGGCAATTTCAATGCAAAGTTTTTGGCATGTATATACAGTAATCGACACTGTACAAAGTCAGCAAAGAAATGATACAAAAGTATGTTGTTGTTTTTTTTTTCCAGCAGCTTCACCTTGATAAAGTGAGTGACACATTTTGATTACCTAAACAGCTTTATCAAAATATTCAACAACTGACCTGTTCGATGCTATTCACCTCTTTCCTAGCGTATCCGGGCAATTACCCCCAGAGGGCAATTACCCCCCCCCCCCCCCCCCCCCCCCCCCGGCTAAATACTGGTTAGTGGTAAGGTAAGAGTTAAGATTAGGGTTAGGGTTAGGTTTAGTGTTAGGAGTTTGGGTTAGGGTTAGGATTGGGTTCAGAATTGGGATTAGGATTAGGGCCAGGGTCCGGGGTAATTGCCCAGGGGGTAATTGCCCTAGACCCCTTTCCTAGAGTACATGGTTACATGACAGCCCTTTCAGGTGACAATGCATTTCGACCAATCAAAAACCATAAAATTAGGCTATATGAAAGGAGCATGATATCAGGTAATCAATAACAATCATGAATATCTACGAACAGTCCTATACCGATAGTGTTCAATAGCAAGTGCAGTGTCGTCCAGCATCCCTGACTCGTCAAAGATTGGGTACAGGTCCGCGAGTGGGACAACATTGTCTTCATCCTTCAGAAGCTTTGCAATCTGTTCCCTCTGTTCCTTTAAGACTGTGTCAGGGCACATCCGACCTCCCATGATGCAGTAGAATGGCTCTGCGAGATGAACTCCCGCTTTGACGTTCGGGGGCAGTGTAATGAGTGCTTCATCAACCTGTAGTATGATATGAAATAATAAATGGCATACACATTGAAGATAGCAAAGTCTGCAAAGTGTTCTACCACTTTACACTCAAACCAAAATCAAGGTAGGAAGGTAAGGTAAAGCCATACCCACAGGAAGCAAACCTACCTGTGCAATATTGCATGTCTTGGTCATGACAAAGATATCATTATATCAAAGACGGTCATATAAAACAAAAGTTTCAATCATAACATTAAGAAAGTAAACATAATTTTACATACTGTACGAGCTGAAATTTTTGCGGTGGTTTTATTTCGCGAATTTCGCGAATCGCCTTTGAACCGCGAAAATAACAACACACGAAAATAACAACGCGCTAATAGCTAAGTTCAGTTAGACCCTCGCAACCGCGAAATTAACAACACGCGAAAATGTCCTCCAAGTAGCAATTCGCGAAAATATCTGTTCGCGAAAATTTCAGCTCATACAGTATAAGCTCAAGTTTGTCTAAATGTATCAATTACGGTCAATGCAAATATTCCACTTGTACTTGGATTCTCCCTCTCCTACCACCTCTGATCTCTATCTCTACTGCCCCCTCTTTCATTAAAAATGAATGTGATGAAAGTTTAAAGTATTGTTGATATTGTATGTCAAGCTCAATCATATGACGATTGATGAGCACTGGGAAAGGGTAGCCTTTAAGCACTACTCAAAATAGCCTCAATGTTTTGAAAGGAGCAAATTTGTCTCTGTTTTGGTCTATTGTGTGACAGGTACTGTATTGTGTCATTTGATGACAATAGTACATAGTATGTCATATGATTAGAAATACCATTTGTCATTCAATGACAATGTCGATCATCAACTGGCAGTTCAGTAATAGGTGTACTTTATGATCATTTTAACTGTATCAATTGCCCTCAGCTGGTCTTAAAGGGATGATATATATTTTGGTTGAGATGGGAATTCAGATTTAAATTTTTTGTGAGATAATAGAAACCGTACTAACATGAAAAAGTTAAAGAGCATACACAATTCTAAAAGGATTTAAAGTTTACGTTTGATGAAGATCGGCTTAGAAATGGCTGAGATATATAGAAAAAACAATTAAAGTTAAACGAAGTGGTCCTGGTAAAATAAAGTGGGTCCCATCTTTTAATTTTTATTAGAAATGATATCTAGGACGTTTAGGTAAAGGATATGCTAGCTAGACCTCTCGTTGTTTTTGGATATCTCTACCATTTCAAAACCGATTTTCATCAAATAAACTTTTACTTCTTCTTAACTTATATGCTCTTTCTGGTTAGACTATAGACCTATTGGAGAATTGCATAAAGTTAAAACCTGGATCCCCCATATTTCAACCAACAATATACCATCCCTCAGGCTCTGATCCCTTTAACCTACCTCTACTAAGACGTCACAGTCCTCTAGTCCACTTTTGCCTATTTTCAAGAGAGCTTTCCACTTGTCGCATTGGATGTTGTCTTGCAGGTAGTTGAACATGTCCCTATGTACGTCAATGCTACCATGAGCTTCAAATAATTCTATGTAAGCCTCAAGGCGATCCGAAAATGTCAGGTCATCCGTTTGAAATATATTCAGGGTAGGAGTTTCTGAGTTTTCTTTTTCGCTCCCACCGCCAAAATGGCCAGGCGAGTTGCTGGTGTGCCGAGCCGCTGTACCATCCTTAGTGCCGTTGCACCCCGGCCCCGTAGCTCTCGGAGGCGAGGCGAAAGGACCACCACCTGCGTTCGAATCTTCCCGCCCGTTCATTATCAGCGTCTCAGGGCCAACCAAGTTGCCATCACAGCTGTCCTTGAAAATGAAGTCTGCTTGCGGTGTCTTTGATTCTTCCGACGGATCTTTCGACATCTTTTCGAACTTGACGTCTGCGATTACTTTCCTCTTTTTCGCTTCCGTAACGGCGACAGGATCCATCGCAAAATGACAGTGAAACATAGGCCTACGCTAATTGTAGTAACGATAGCGTTAGATTCTATGGAACACAGGGTTCTTTCAATCAATCACTGGTGGGGTATGGGGTCGGTAAATTGTTATTATGAATATTACGTAAAAAGTCTACTCTGACACCTCACATCTGTTGCAGTAGCGAGAAACGTCCGCAAAACCCACACACGCAGGGTAATATCACGGCAGGGTTGTCTTTTTACCCCTAACCCCTCTCGGTGTGGAGCAAAAAAGAGTATAGAAGCTTACTACTCGACTCTTTGGTGTGAAGTCTACAGATTTGTACGTGGGCCTGGGTGCACCTGCACTTCACATCATAACAGGTGCACAACACAGTCGCTAGCTACTAGCTACCATAGAGCTGTGTTTACATATCGCATACAGTAATACTCAGTAGAGCTCTGCTAGCTACACAGTAGAGCGGAGTGATATAGCGCCACCTCGTGTTTGGTCAACGTCACTCGTTCAGCTTTCGTGCGAACGAGCTCCGTACACGTACCTACGTACATGCAAGCTAGTTACGCTCGCCTAGCCTATTCGGCCACCCCCGCCACTGTACTGATGCATTATGCCTGGCTGGCCGGCCCCAACGAAGCCAACCACAGCCTAGCCACACCGGCCGGCGGCGTTTGGGTAATCATGTAGAAATGCACACCTACCGTTCGCTTCGCCGTTTGTCAATCAAATTTTGTGCAGCTCTTGGAGATGCTAAATTCAACCATATCAGAGAGTTTTCATAGAATTAGAAAGCCGAAAAGGGAAGAAAAATGAGAAATCGGAGTTGAAAAGTACGTCGGTCGCGATCATAGTTCCGACGTAGTAAGCAGTGCATCGATTTCACAGAGAACGATGTCAACGATTATAATCGATTCTGGTAGTCTCTAATTAGCCGCTTACTAACAATATTAACACGACTTGTGCAATACGTGTGGGCCCTAGATCTACTTTCATTTTCGTATTTTTTCTCATTCTTTTCATTGCCACTATCATGATTATCACTATTTGAATTATTGATACAGATTATTCATACCAGGATTTAGACGTCCTTCCGTTAGAAATTGTGGCAAGTATTGATTTTATCATGACAAAAGTTAATGATTTAATTTGAATAATGTTGAAGGGAAAAGAATGAGGTTGAAGGAAAAGTGGAAGAAAAGAGTAAGGCTATTAGAAGGAGGGAGAGAGAGAAAGAGAGAGAAAAGAAGATGAGGAGGAAGTTGAATTCGAAGGGGATTTGTTGTTTGTTTCTGGTGATGGTAAATGGTATTAAATTTATGTTTTAATTGATAAGTTCAATTTATGGTATAAATTATTGTTTTTATGATAGTAACGCTATTCATTATTCCATTTCATTTTATTAATTATGTATACAAGAACTGCAACCCCAATATTTGCTTTTGTTTCATAGTAAGGTCCATTTTATTATCTTTTATTGTTTTGTACACACATTATCCTCCCATCATTCAGTCAGCAAAATAAGTTGACAGATACAATGTTTGTATACAGTCAAACGCAGCACGCAGGAGAAAATTAACTAAAACAACAAAAAACAGACGCATCGAGATCACTTTCTTTCTTCTAACTTTTTACTGTTAAGCCGACGTAATTATTGTGGTTAAACACCAAACAAGCGGCTGTATCACAGACTACAACGATCGATCATCATCATTATATCGCTTTTCCCCATAATCGATCATCAATCATGCTACGCTGATACAGCCGTCGATCGGCGTACTTTTGAGTCAAAATTAGCTACTTTTCTCCTGTAATTGGCTATGAAATTTCATGAAACCATCAGATATGGTTCATCTTGACATTTCTGATAGCCACAAGAAGTTTTTATCGACAAATTAAGGAAGGAAATGGTAGGTGTGCATGGTGTGCATTTCTACATGATTACCAAGGCGTTTGTTTGTGGTCTAGTTCAATGGCACAATGCGACCTGCAGTTTAGGGACCTACCACCACTCGGCACCGGCATCCTTATTGACCAGGCCCTGGCCCGGGCTAGCTTGCTAGGGTGGCTCAAGTCAAATTAGCTCAAAGGTATGGGCTGTGCATGGTGTACGTAAACATGAATAATGTACTGAGGTAAAACTACATAGATAGTGTTTGGGACTTGGAAGTTGGACTCCAGATTACTTCTTTCTGCTTGTTGTTGGCATGCCATGTGTTCAGATTTATAATGCGAGATTCCTTCAGATTTATAACCTTGCTCTATTTGTTAGGTAGGACAGCTTGACAGAGATGAACAGCTTCGTGGCCTTCATTGATTCTATTAAGTTGTAACGGCGTTCATGATAATCTTTGAATGATAACTGTGACAGTGACCACAAAGTTCATGTAGAGACCTAACAGTAACACTTAGCTAACAGTATTTAAAGTATGACATGTAAATTAGTTGGGTGTCCACACATCGACACCCTGCCTAATGTTTTTTTTTATCAATAGATACTTAAAATATCTCACACTTTGCATGAAATTTTACTCACAAAAAAAAAAAATACTCTGAATTCACAAGAAGCGTGCATTGAAAATGTGATTTGCCCTAGATATCTGCTTTGAATGCATGTATTAATATTTTTTTTTTGACGCACCCAGTTGTGGCGTATTTTGAAACCAACACCCCTATCCTCTATCGACAATACGTATTAAATGCACAAAATGCTTTTCATTTGTGCATTTATAATCTACAGTATCATTGTTTTGCTGTTGATCTTGTTTATTAGTGGGTTTGTCAGAAATATTTGGACATATCTTCAATCCCCAGTGAAGAATGCAAAACCACTGCGCTTAGTCGCATGCGTGAAAGTTTATTCTTTATTTGGGGTGTTGGTTTCAATGTACAGTGGCAATGTGTTGGACACCTACTAACCTAGGTAGCATAGATACTGCACACAAACTGATACCTACACTGACACTGTACTTCCTGGTCAAATGTGAAAGTCTTGATCACCGATGTTTGGAACAGACAAGGCACGACTAACAAGCAAGCAATCACAACGGTTGTCTCTAGAGTAGGTCTAACCACACCAGCAACCCCAACACGTACCAGCGTCCTGTGCCGGGGTTAGAGTAGGTCCGACCTAGTACATGTAGACATCTAGTACAGCTCAAACAAGGCAGATAGGATAATGGTAGCCTTGTTGATTGAAGTAATTGATGTATAATTATAGTAATCTTATCATCTAAATTCCACCATTTGAACTGGAAGTGCACTCACATTTTCTTATTTTTCTGTCCCATAGGCTTTTGATTTTTTCTCCGTGGTGGTGGGGATGGTAGAAAACTCCTTAGATCTATTCAATCATAAATAACTTAACCCGATGAGGATGAGTCGCGAGTATACTCGGGCAGGTGTCTATAGGAAATGCGTGATGTAGCGAAATCAGACCATCCTCAACGGGTTAACCCTAAAAAGACTGGGGGGGGGGGCCTAAAAGGCCCCCCCTCCACATTTCGCGCGATTACTCAGCAACACGCAATGCACTCGCCGTGATGCTCTATGACTTTTTTCTTTCGAGTTTCCCGCACATTTTGACACCAAATTTGTGACGCCCGGGGGTACGGTTCTGAAGTTATATAACTTTTTGTACATGCATGTGAGACCGAAAATGGCTCAAAAATGTGATTTTGTGTACAAAGTCAATACAAATTGAGTTTTATCACATGGTTCATATAAATATACTTATTTTTACTCTCAATGGCTAAAATCAATTTGTTTTAGTAGTATTATGCTTCAAAAAGGGTCTGCCACAAATTTTGCTGAAAAAAACAACGAAAACAAAAGGTCGAAAAAACAATGAAATACATAAGAAATTCATAAAACAATAAAATAAATAAGAAATTAATTTTGATACCGAATATTTTTTCAAGTACATTTGCTAAGAATGCTACAAAGAATATCTAGACCAAAAATGAGCACTTTTGGAGCTTTATTTACTGATTTAGATTTAATAAAAAAGTCTGATTTCTCGCATAAATTAGCATAATTAATCAAAATAAAATAAAAGAAGACTATTTTGGAAAATTTAAATATACGATCTTGTAGATTACATCGCACACTACCATTGTGCAAATTTCTGCGGCGATCGCGCGATCCACGGCCGAGATCTTAAGGGGGGGCCCTTTAGGCCCCCCCCCCCCCCCAGTCTTTCGAGCTACCAAAATAGCCCAGTCTTTTTAGGGTTAAGGTGCTCTCTGAGTATGAGGATGTCTGCACTGAAGACAATTCATAATCATTGTGAGAACAGTTTGTAGTTTGAAAGGCTCCATCAGATAGAAAACTTTTGTAGTTTAAGAGATTTATAACTTGTATTTGTGAGCATCAAGTGTATAATAGCTGATCAGTTTTTGACCATCCAACTACCCCCCCCCCCACCAATCATTGCCAGATATAAAAATTCAAAGAGTAGTGCCATGTCTGTAAATGGGTACCTTCAAATTTAATGCACTGATCCCATGCCACACCTTCAAATTTACTGCAACCATTTTGCATCTTATGGACTAGCAAAGAGACCCAAGGGTTCAAAGACCTGAGCAGTATTGAATTAAGATATGTGTCTATGCAGGCAGTCGGACCTGTCCACTGTGGAGAATCCTGGCATATTTAAAATAAATTTGGAAAATATTGTGTTTGGACTCTTTTCAGGTGACATCACAAATGGCAGAACAGGAGGATAAGCTGATTACACTGAGCAAGTCTGCCATTCGTTGCAGATTGCAGGAGGTGGATGCGACAGATAGAATGAAGGAAAAGGATGTTGTCACGTTTGCCAGCCCAAGAAAGAAAGCCTCAGTATTAGTCCCACTCATTTGCTGCAAGGATGGAGACTTGCTTGTCCTGCTCACAGTGAGAGCGAAAAGCCTTCGCACCGATGCTGGAGACGTGGCATTTCCTGGAGGAAAGCAAGATGACGAGGATGAGGATGAAATCGCGACTGCTCTTCGTGAGGCCTGGGAGGAGATCGGCCTCCACCAGGCAGATGTGGAAGTCGTGTCGCAGCTTCCCGCCATGATCTCAAGAGCAGGGTATTTTGTCAGGGTCATTACTGGCTTCATTCCGGAAGACTTCACGCCCAATGTCAATCCAAACGAGGTTGATGACGTTTTTCGTGTCCCTCTCATCGACTTCTTAACCAAAGACTGCCACGACTCCTACAAGACTAAGAGCAAAGGACGTTTTGCCAGACTCCACTCCTTCTTTCACAGTATTGACGGCAAGGAGTACTTCACATATGGACTTACAGCCTATATCTGCATCTTGGCGGCATGTGCGGTGTACCAGCGAGCGCCCGACTTCGAGATGGAGCCGGGCTTTGATCACACGAGGCCTGTCGAAGGATTACTTGACCTAATTTACCCAAATAGGAGTGACGAAGAAGCTTCATCATCATCAAGCAAGCTTTAGAAATTCTGGATTAAGACTTCGGAATGATTTTGATTGCAGTAAGTGTAGTATCACCTGTCAAAGTCATGCAGCAACCTTTTGTAAGATTGGGAAGGTTTTGCAACACGTGGCCCTATGTAATTGTGATAATTTATTTGAAAAAATGAAGGAAACATAAAGCATTCCAAATCAGAGATGCTTAACATACATGCATAAACTTTGAAGTGGTTAATGGCCCTATGTAATTGTGATAATTTATTTGAAAAAATGAAGGAAACATAAAGCATTCCAAATCAGAGATGCTTAACATACATGCATAAACTTTGAAGTGGTTAATGTTATGTGCAAGAAATTGATTATTATGGTACTGTGGGAGATGTATTAAACATATTCTTGCCATGAAATGTACTAGTATTTGTGTAGGCTGAGAGTTAGGAGGAGGTAGGCCTACCAGCCATGTGAAAAAAAGAAAGAAACAATATATTATTTTCTCTGTGAGAAATAAAAAATCAAATCAAAATTACCTGGGGAGTATTTTGAACAGTGATGAACCTGTGTACTTGTGTATGTTACATACTGGTGACAATTTTTGAGGATTGAAGATTTATATACATTGCAATGAAACAAATAAAGTCTTGAAGTGACTTACTGCTCGTAATAAGTTATGAGAATTGAGTGTAAGCTTTTGATTCATCAGCAGCATGGTTCTTGGTAACATTTGACAAGAAATGCTTGTGTCGCCAGCATTAGAGATATCAGATGGTACAGAACATTGTCAGCACCAGCATACCAGACATCATTCACTAGAAATATACAATGGACATGCTAATCAATAATGCATACTTTCATAAAACTTTAAAGGGGTATTCCAGACGATTTTCATATTTTCACATCCTTCTGTACATTAATCAACAGCTCCATGTATATATTTGTGGAATTTATTGTGGTCCTTGAGCAGAGAAATTAATACTCTGAAAACCCCAAAGCAAATTACTCTGAACAAAGATTCTGATGACATAGGAGCCTCACATATTTCAGAAATGTAGCAATGTAATTCCATTACAATACCACATGCTTAACGAGTACACCTGTGGAGAATGTATGCATGCCCTCTTCTTTTGTTCTGCCTCCTTGAGCCCCATCTCATGCATTGTTGTTGTGAGGCTGCCATGTCATCATCCTTGTTCATTGTGATTCATTATGAATTTTGAAAACACTCCTGTTCCTCATCCCAATCACTACAAATTCTGAAACTCTGCACCCAGTGTAACCGATTTATAGTTGTTCATATGTAAATATCGGAAAAATCATCTGGAGGTCTCCTTTAACCTTCCCCCATTATGTGTAATAAATGATCTGCATAGATACATAAGTATTAGCCATCTGATAAAACAAATGACAAGTACTGTATCAGTGTGACTTTAATGCAAGCGTGTGTACAGATGATCGTACATTGTGTATGTATTGTAATTGCCCAAGAAGTACCTGCATAATTCATAAGATCACTTTGTGTGTGTGTGTGTGTGTGTGTGTGTGTGTGTGTGTGTGTGTGTGTGTGTGCATGTGTGTGTGTGTGTGTGTGCGTGTGTGTGTGTGTGTGTGTGTGTTTGTGTTGTTGTGAGTGTATGTTTATCAAAAA
The DNA here is from genome assembly GCA_033980235.1 of Diadema setosum. NCBI lineage: Eukaryota > Metazoa > Echinodermata > Echinoidea > Diadematoida > Diadematidae > Diadema > Diadema setosum. Next base: position 31,391,092 of record CM067066.1, on the reverse strand, counting down.
AAAAGTATGTGAAGGGGTTAGGCAGAACGGTAAGAATGGAGGGCTTTAATGTTATTAATGTTGCCAAATACATTGAATATACTCATCAAGCTAGGGTCTTTCTTCATAGAATACAGATTTTCCATTTATTGATGCAGTGAGTATCAAGTTTTGACAGCAAGAATATCTTCAAAGTTGAACAGCAGGCATGAAGTCGTGTTCAACATGGTGAGAGTGAAACCATGTTTTTTGTGTCAGACAACGTTCATGCCATTCTTTTGCGTGTGATTTGAGAGAAGCAAAGAGTCTTAATGAGTCTAGACAAAAACCATATGGTACTGTCTTTGTGATAAAAAAAATTATGTTTACAATGTACTGTCTACAGCAGCAGAGAACAAGACTTGTTTGCAGTGCTGATTGTTTTGTGGGTGAAATGATGAAAGTTTTGTCTTGGAGGACTGAGCAATTTCAACCCTTTTTTTTTCTTACATGAATCACAAAAATATGTAAGAGAAAACATGGCCTCTCCATTCAAGACTATCAGGCAAAAATGATTTCATTCTTTACATGCCATGTACCTACTTGTAACTTGCCAAGCTGTATCTAATCAAGGAGAATTAGCATCCATTTACACCAAAACAAAACACACACAAAAAAAAATACCCACAACAACGCAACCGAACAATCAAGCTTTTAAAATATGACTTATAAGCAAGCTCTAACTTTCAGACATAATACAGTGCAGGATACTATCACTTCACATAAAGATCATGGATGCCGAGGATAATCAATAATATTAGCTTTACATAGTCCAAATTCAGGTGCAATTCAGCAAGAGAAAGCAAGCAATCAACAGCTGTGCCATGTCATAATAAGCAGCAAGGGCTAAATGTGGCTTGGGTTCAAATTGATATCTTGGGCTGAACTGAAGTTTCGTAGCAAATCAAAACTGCAGTGGAAGTCTGTACATGTATTAATTTGCAGTTGTTTGCTGTAGCTGTGATGTCTTCCTCTAAAGGTACACTGTAGGTTGACTTTGACCTTTAAACTTTTCATCAAAGCTCAGCACCACAGAGAGGTCAATGATTGTTATCAAAGTTGCATGATGCAACTGCATGACATTGCAGTTGTTTTTTTTTTTTGCAAACAAGGAAAGTGTACCTTTGCATGCTTTCAGTCACAGTATCAGTATTGTATATACAATGATTTTCCTTCACTCAAGTAGAAGGCAGTAAAATGTACTTAATATTTGCCTTAAATAGCTGCAAATAGTTCTGTTTGAGGGTCTATAGCAGCCAGGTGATTTCTGTTAGTGGATCTGTTTACTACAATCAGGGAGGTGCTCCCTGCTACAATGTAGGTTAATACTCAAGTTGTGTAGGTTAATATTCAAGTTTAATGTATTCTTAGCACTAATATGCAATTGATTGTTTATCTTTCCTCCTGGTATTGAATGTGGCTCAGACAAAATTCAGCTCATGTCTCACTTCATGTCCAATTTTCGTAGTCATGCTGCTTGCCTGATTTACTTTTTTTTTACATGTATTAAAAAAAAAGTGCTTTATGTGCCCCCTCATACGCCATGATTCATTTAGTTATATCAGTCTCAATCATGAGGATGTTCTTTGGAGTGATTAGCAGTTTTGTTATGTTTTGTTTTGTTTTGTTTGTTTGCTTTTGTTTTTGTTTTGTTTTGTTTTTTACCTTCTAACGGCGTTCTTGAAACTTGACAGTACTGTCAGTGGCGATTAAGGAAATACTGCCCTCTCTTGGTGAGAAAAGCACAGGACCAAGCATTTCCTTCCCGGGACTGCAATACAATGTACAATGTATTTTTAACATGATCACGTTACTTGAAGGTCCTTGTGATTAAGTAATTAAAGTGGATATGACAATGATGGTAATGATATACAGTGTGATAAAATGAGAACATTAAAATGTTCAGCTTCATAGAAACGTTTTACAGAAAGTGAAGAAAATAGAGCATCATCAACTCCCACTTCCCCCCTCCCCTCCGGGAATGTTTTGGAAAGGATGGGGTGTCTCTTCTTGTGGGGTCAATAAGCAGATTTTTCAAATTTATTTTACATTACGTGCAATAACCACAAGCACAGTGTGTCTGAATGAGTGTGTGTGTGTGTAGGGGGTGGGATATTGTCCGCGACGACATACAGATAACCAATGATTTTTATTGACCCTATTAAGCGATGGATTGGCGGTGCACCGAGTATATTCCTTGAAGCCAATGACGTATCTGTCACGTGTTACTTTACGCATAAGCTTACAGAATACAATCATGTACGCATGACTGTGTGCAGTTTGTCGTATTACCCTGGGAAAATCATGCCTTGGCAATAAGCCTCCTGGCCCAGTCCCAAACATTCCAACGCATGACTGCAGTGTGAATTGCGCAACAATACTCTCGTGCAATGGGTGTCGACATGTTTTCTATATTTTCAACATATTACATGTATAAAAAAAGGAAACAAATAAATAATGATTGTATTGAGGTAAATACCCCCTTTCTATTTACACTGTTTCTGCAAGTCATGCCATGTGATGTGTAGTACGTTTCCATCCAATAGATTTGAGTGATTGCATTCTCTTCTCTACCCACCCCCCCCCCCCCCCCCAATTTCCCCTCGTTTTGTTACCAGGAACTGATCTGTTATTATTTTATAGAAACATGAATGACCATAGAACAAATACGCACAAAGACATTAATGTCTGCTATGAATATCTGTTATACCAACACGATATATGACGGTTTGTGTTTATGTGTGTGTATCTTTGTAAGTTCTCATTTCCATCCTTTAAAGGGAAGCAGAGGACTATAAGGATTTCCTAAGTTTAAGATTTTTTTTTTTAGTAGTCGTTAGCGTGGTTCCAGTCAATTAGTGATAACGGAAATCATATACATAGCATAATACAATGCATGCCTTTAACGTAACTGTAAAACAGATATGTTCAGTATTGATGCAAGTTGAAAAAACAAAGAGTACACTTTATCTAAAACATTTTAAAGCTTTCGTAGATCTTAGCAGTATTAATTTTAAAGAATACAATTCCAAAGTCGCTGTTTTGTTCCCTGTACCCCTATAGCCTGTGTATAGGAAACTGCACACATTTACTGTTCGCACAACGATAATACAATCATGCGTAGGTCCTATATACGGTGATGTGTATAGTTAACAGTTTCAGTAACTCGAACTGCATGAAATCAGTCAGCCAAGATCAAAAGATGAAAAAATAATGTTTTGATCCAACTATTATTGTCCAGTTTGTTTATTGCTTATTTGTTGCTATTTTGATGATTTGTTATTTATCAAGTTGTGTGCTTTTTGATTATTATTATTTTTTTTTTTTTTTTTTTTTTGGAGGTGGGCGGGCGGGGATCGGTTATTTTGTTTTGGGGACTTTTTTTTACATTGTATTTAAAGTTAGTGATTCCTGTAGAAGAATGCATCAGAAGTATGAGGCAAGGGAAGATATTGAATCAATAAAAACAAAGACCAAGACTAGTATAAAACTCCACACTCGCCTTTGAATAATTCAAAATGATAACAGTAACACGCTTGCGTATTCACGCATTGAGCCAAGTGGTATATGATACAAGTAGTCGAGTTTCTACCGAGCTAACAATAAAGCTCAGTTTCCCTGCTCTGCAAAGCGAAGGAAACCAAAAAGAACCTTGATTCACAAAATGTATGTTTGATGGTGATGGTGAGTAATATAATTATGTGGACAATGAAAACTTGCAGAAGGGATCGGGTTGATTAAATTGTCCAGGGGCGTGTCCCTGCCTGAACATCACGTAGTCCTTAACGAGATACTCGATACTGTTGGTTTGATGTCGTATAGACATGCATGTAATCCGTCTTGGGAACATTGTCCAGAAACATCATGTCCCTGCATCCTGGCGTCAGCAAGATAACCTAGCCCGGCTCATCATTAGTCCTACTTATTACATTGCTTTCCGAGCATGTATTATGAATTTCAGGTAGTGTACCAGTGCAAGTTAAGGGTGGCGCTGCTCATTGCAAGATGATCTAGTATATGAAGAGTTTGTTTGCAAAAACCGATAAGTCCATATTACGGAGATATTTGCGATTAAAGGTCAAGAAAAAATAAAGAGAATAATATGAAATTTTTTGCTTCTTTAGACCATAACTTCAAAAATGTACCTTTATATGTAGTGACCAATATATCATTTAAAAGGTATTACTTTGTATACTTTATGACAGAGATCTTACTTCAAAATCTTCAAAAATGGACTTATCGGTTTTTGCAAACAAACTCTTCATATTCTTAAAGAAAATAAGGTATGAAGATTAATGTCATCTCGTACCCGGGTCTCATACTGACTTTCGGCAAAATGTTACACGAAATATTGTATCTCTGTATATTAAAGAAATTAACCTCCACTGCAATATAAAATAACAGCATTATATGTATATGAGATTATTAGTCTCTCTTCAAAGTATACGTTAGTTTGATAAAATCTAATTAAACATATTTTGCAGAATGTAGGATAATGGAGTATCTACCTGTTTTTGTCATATCTAAAAACAAAAATAAATTAAAAAAAAATCTCGCCCTACTCGACGCTGAAAAGGACAGTTCATCAATCATTTTCAACTGATTGCAACGGGATATCAGAATGTGTGTTGTTACTGAGGATATAGAAACTAATTCGCGTTCCTGTCATTGCATTGGTTAATGTTAATTCGGACAAATATGATAAGAAAAGCTTTCTAGCAGTCGGGGAAGGTTTGTATAATTCCGAAAATGAAATTCTAAGGTTAGTTATTCCAAATGTTAATTGATCTGAAAATGAGTGGGGGGGGGGGGGGGGGGGAGTCGGAATAAAGCCACAAACGTTCAGATTAAGAAACTCTTATTTCATTTTCGGATATATCGGACTATAGGTACAATGTAATTGTACATGTATATGATATATTGTGTGTTTCGAAATAACAAACCTTCGCAATCACGATCTTATTTCATTTTCGGAGCAACGAATCTTCGGAATAACGAACAACATAGTCACCCTTTCTAGCTAGCAGGGGCCCGCTTAGATTCTTATGACAGACCCGATTATTCCAACGTCAGTTTGACTATCTGTGTCGCCACCTATACCACTACCTAAGTTAGAAGCTTAGATTTTGACGTAATTTCCCTCTCTTATAGAGTGAAGTGCATGCGTGTGGTTTCATGTCTATTACTACAGTATTTGTGACCATGATGTATGACCTGGTTATGACAATGAAAGGCGACAGCGAGAAACAACCATATAACGATAGAATAGTTTTGTCAGAAATGATAAGAACAATGTATTCGAAAGAAGGCATCTGTGCCTATTATATGCTACTGTGTGTGGAAAAAAAAATGGAATACAATGTGAAGGACGTATTTGCGCAGATTTGCGTGTTAGAGATCGGACTCTTCTTTTGTAATGTCATGTATGTGGCAACTATAATAGGAAGCCTTCACTGCTTATAAGCAAAAATCTATCGAATCCAAGGGAAATATAACGTGAATTTCACACACACATACTAACAAGTCCTTTTCCAGGACATCGAAAGAGCATTTAACCTAAGTGCAAGGAAGAGATGACTTAACGTATAAATATCAATTGCTACAGGAATTGAGCTGCAGAAAATAAATGATTATATTAATAATCTTGTCATCATCAAAGTTGGGACGATTGAATCTCACTGTACGTCTTATAAATACTGGAGAAAAATTGGATATAGCTGCTTTGGGTAAATTCAATCAAACTATATAGAGAAAATCTAAAAGGAGCAAATCCAAATTTGAGAGAAAACCAGAAATTTGGTCTTTCAAAATAGTAATAACAGTTATAAATTAAGCAATATTCGTTGAGGCTTTTGGAAAATAATTTTGAAACACAAAGTGCCTCAATGAAAAGAGAATGTTTTTAACAATTCTATAAAACACTAACCATGAATGGTTAAAAAAAAATCATAATGAAAAGGCAGTACCAAACGGCAAAAATACTAAATGTGATTTTCAGGGACTTTATCGTTAAAACTGGCATACATGTCCATAGCATGCATGCACGTGGGATAGACCAGGGAGGTGAGAGAAACCCTCCCTGGATAGACCAGGGACGTGGGAAGAGATCCCTCCTCCCTGGATAGACACCGTGAAACGTGAGCGCTGCATGGTGCAGACAACTCTCACGGCCCGGTCCGGAAAGGATGGGTGGGAGGCAGGCACACCGGGGAAGAACACCCGGATGGCCTACTGTCAATACTTCTATCATCTACACAAGCGACTTGACAGATGTGATTAACAGCTACTTTCGATCCTCTGCCTTTATTTTTCAAAGGTCAATGTATCATTCTGTTCTACTCCCACCAACACGACGAGTGATATCAGCGCGAGTATTAATGTTGTAGGCCTAACAGTAAATGTCAGTCTCGAAGATAGAGTGAAATGATGGCCCAGATCGCACCGGCGTGTGTATGAATTCATTGAGGGTGATATCGACGCATTACAGGAAATAATTATCAATGCTAATATTTAAAACAAACTGACTGGCTATAATCTGCACAAGGAGAAAGGGAAGCAAAGTTAACATAGGTGCCATTATCGATTAAAGGAGACCGTTGCAGTGGTTACACCACGTCCTTATCTGTGCCTCTCTCTTAGATTCAGTACAGTCACGCATGTATATTAACTTTGAAATGCAGTACATGTAGGCCCTACATGTATTTAGTACATGAATCAGCAGGAAATAAGGAAGTGGACTTTTCGGGAAGCCGCGCAGCCAAATTCTATATCTCATACCATGGCTTGTTGGGATCTTCATAGCTTAATTTTGGTTATACACGAATATTGATATCTAATGGAAGAGTTTCAACAGAGAAATGGGGATTCGGCGACGACAGAAAGATTACTCTCTAAAAAAAATCGAGTGAAAATTTTCACTCTAAAAAGAGTGAATACAAAAAAGAGTGAATTTCGAGTGAAATTGGAGTGAATTTTGAGTGAAAATGCTCATTTTCACTCATTTTGGAGTGACGTCAGGGATCAAGATTTTCACTCATTTTGGAGTGACGTCAGGGATCAAGATGATCCCTGACGTCACTCCAAAATGAGTGAAAATGAGCATTTTCACTCAAAATTCACTCCAATTTCACTCGAAATTCACTCTTTTTTGTATTCACTCTTTTTAGAGTGAAAATTTTCACTCGATTTTTTTTTAAAGAGTAAGGAAGGGGTTTTGAGTGTGATGATAATAAGATAATCAGTTCCAAAGTCTATCAATTTGTACAGCTTTGGTTAATTCCATGTGCTGCCCTCCTCATGTAGGAACTGTATACAACAGTACTGCAATTTCTGACGTCATAATAGTAGAATTCCATATATAAAGAAAATGCTACAGGAATTCCGTTTGCTTCTTTCAGTTATCTCCTATACAGAAGTCATGATGAAATTGTAACTGCATATGCGTGCATTCGTATGTAAAGACTCCGCTTTGTCAAATCTTGGCAATTGTTAGCACCCAGCTCCTCGAACTTTTCATAAACCCATCTTGCCCCCATCCAAAAACCAAAGCCCAAAGTTCTCTTTAAACCAATAGATTGAGATCAGACTCGCGGCATTTGTCTCTCCTTTCTTCATCCGTCTATTCACATCGGATACCTGATCAATCACATGTAACCATGCTAGTAGAAGATCATCTATACAGACAGTTCGTCATGTGAGGTATTGTTTTCCCCCTAATGATGTATGTAAAATGTCTCCCAAAGCAATGTTCGTCTGTCATTACACGTATACAGCTGTGCGTCTGTCAGGGTACAGTGCATGTCAAGGCGCTCAACATGGACCACTTGGATCCATCTACTTATCGTTTTAACCCTATTCTTATCATTGTCAAAGTCAAGTAGGACTACGGTCTAGAATAACAAGAACATGTTTCTTTTTCGTTTCGTTCTATCTTTTTATCGTTTTCTTTTCTAGCCAGTGATTGTGGCAAAGCCATTCTAAAAAGAACAATATATATATAATCTACATGTATATGCATGTTCGAAAAAAAAAACAACTTGTAGACGAGGGTCATTATTGTGCCTTCGATAAAATCCTGGACATATTGATATCGTGAGGATTTTCCATTATGAATAGGATCGTTCGTTGATACTCCCATGCAACCGTTGTTAAAGCAAAGTCTATACCGACGTTGATCAAAGTCACTTAACTCATTTCCCCGAATTTGGTTCTAATATCAGTTCACGGGAATACAAGCACTGTTTATACACCGTTATTGGCTGTTGAGAGGACTGTGTATAAGGAATGAATATTTCCACAAGCACAGCGACACGAAACTAATTAGATCAGGGGTGGACTCTATTTAGAAATCGAACAATTTTCAATGATGGAGAGGTTATGACCGTAATTATGAATGTCGTTACCGTCATAATTATTATGAAAGTCGTTTAACGCAAAACTCGATAACTATGTCGGGTCACACTATACTCTGTGTTTTTTCTCATGCGTTAATGGTAATTTCGTTTCATTTCCTCGAAACAGATATTTATCAAAGTCTTTCGTGATTATGCTTATGACTAATAAAGAATGTTATCACTGTATACTTTTTCAAAATAATTTATTTTGATCTTAATGCATACACAACAACTGCGAAGATTACATTAGCAATATCAAAGTGACCATGTGACAGAGAAGTATTTTTAGAGTCCGAAGTAGTACATAAGGAAGCATTTCCATTATGAATAGGACCGTTCATTGACATTCACATGCAAAAGCATTTATCAACGTTTATATCCACGTGCTCCTGTTACAGTGTCCACGCAAAGTAAATCCAAACCCAAATATACATTTCCTTTGCATTATCCGACTAGGCTAAAATTGTGTTGATCTTTCGCTATGCTTAGATCTCATCGCTTTCATTGACAACAAACTTATCCTGTCAGGAATTAGCAGAGTTGCTTTATAATTTTACAATCCTGGTGACTTCCTTCGTGTTTGTAACGTTTGTGTGCCTATATATATTCAACTCGTGTTGAGTAGAATGCCTTCTTTGCGCGATTTGCTTTTCCATGTTTCGCCATTGCTTGACTAAGCTGGTAGACATTATACGATTATCCGAGATCTAAATCTGGTAATGGGGGGGGGGGGGGGGGGACCAAGCTGGCAACTATGCCATTCTTTTGAATGTTTTGTTAATATGGGGACGGATACCACAAACGTATAAAATAATACTATCTCTCTTTTTTCTCTTCCCCGAAATCAAATTTCTGGAAGTCTTTAGGAAGCTCACTGTGAGCCATTGAACGGATAGGGACAAGTTTTGCCTTCATTTTTTAAATTCATTTTCGATGCTGTCGTTATTTTGCAACAGAAATTAAATTCAGAAGAAACCTTTTCCTTAACCTTAAAGGTGAATTACCCCAAAAGTTGGTTCAGTAAATGCAGAAATATTAGAGAAAGACATCAGCTCTGTGAAGTTTGACAAAAACTTGAACCAAACGTTATGAATTTTTAAAATATGTTGATTAAATTCATGTGCAGTCATCACTTCATATAAGAAGGCTATCACAACAGAACTGTTTGAGCAAGAAAAACATTGCGTTGAAGCAAATGGATCAAGATCGATTGTAATCAAAATAGTGCTAATTGTGGAAGCCATCTTGTTGATTTTACCCTTCACCCACATCTACCATTGCGATCTATCGATCTTTCTTACCTCTATCTATTTATCTATCTCTGTTCAAAGGACCTGTTTAGTCGCCTCTAGTACATGGAGACCAAAGCGTCTCCTCTTTACTTGGTTGTAAATCCCAAACGATACGTGTTATTATACTGTGCATGGAGTGCTGCAATGTCACAACGCTAACAAAAGCCGCCATTTTCATGATTTTTGAGCTTCAGTGAGCCTATAGAAATTTGCGTGCAATGACGCCCCAACTCGACACCCACCCACCCACACATACACATTAGGCATGATATTCATACATGGATCTGCAAAATGAGATCAGTGACTGTTCAGGTCATAAATAAGCTGCCGCTGCATGTGTGTGTCATTTGTTTTGTTTTTGTCTTTGTTTTTTTTTTTTAATCGACATTGTCTGAAACCCCGAGGCACTTTGGGGCGACACAACACAACAATCAGCGGACAATATTAATGTGCTCATCCAGGCGAATTGGCAACGCCGTAAAAAAATATGAGATTGCTATGTCTGAGGGATGATCAGGAAGTTATGCATGACAAATAACACAGTTTCAATTCCCCCCCCCCTATTTTTTTTTTTTTTTTTGATAGAATAATCCATGCGTGTTGAGCAACGAAGAGCCGGGTGACATACTTATTCCTCGTTGTTTTCATTGTTTGCTTACTGTATCTAGGCTTGCCATAATAGATGAAGCGACGTGTTTTTTATTAGCAGCAGAATGAATGGAATCCAAAATGAAACCATGCAGGGCACAATGTTCTACATTGTACTGCGAATCAGTCGGGGCAGCTCGCGAGAAAAATATTGCCACAAAACATATACGTTTATCATGTTGCCCTTTCGGAAATAAAATTATGAAAATATAACATTATGAATATATAGCACCTCTTGCATAAATATTTCTAAGATTCTTTACGTTGTTTTAACCAAGACAAAACATACACTATTATGACGCACAACGCTACGACAGAAGATTGGACATTAAACAAAAAGTTCTTTATTCAGTTCTACACTAGCAATAATCTCTTTGTAGAAGGATTTTCTTCTTTAAAAAAAAAAAGGCAAATGGTGGGTTGGTTATAAAAATTAGCGGGTAAGGAGAAGGGCACAAACGTCAAGTCTCAGTTTTATCAGGGAGGTGAGCTCTCACCTCCCTGGTTTTATCCAAACTGAAGGCACTGATTAACAAGCTGTGCTATGTGTGTGTGTGTGTGTGTGTGTGTGTGTGCGAGTGTATGTGTGTTTTGTGAACTCTTTTTTTTTCACACATTCTTATTTATTGTCTATTCTAATGAATTCCTGTTATCATTATGTCGCTGAAAGTGATGTATGTTTACCTTGAGTGCACGCTTGTGATGTCCTTGCACAAATTTGTATATGGCTGTACAGACTGTACATGTCTATATCTTATTTTATTGCATCGTTTGTAATGCAAGTTATCAAACTAAACTAAACTGAACTAAGCTATTAATACTTAACTATACTATACTATGTGTAAACAAACAAACACGTTATCATAGAACTGCTGTTGATTCGAGAGTACGCTCACATAGGCTTGCATATCAAATGACTTATCGGAAAGAATTGTATTCCATCAATACTTGTATACGTCTCTGTTAAGAAACCCTTAAAGGGAAGGTAAACCCAAAGAGCAATGTGGATTGAGTGAAAGCAGCAACATTAGTAGAACACATCAGTGACAGTTTGAGAAAAATCGGACAATCGACGAAAAGTTATGAATTTTTAAAATTTTGGTGTTGGAACCGCTAGATGAGGAGACTACTAGAGGATATGACGTATGAGTGGACAACAATATACAAAGAAAATATAAAGGATATTCAACAAAAATTCACTTTTCTAGAATTATGAAAGAGCAGTGGACCAACCGCTTTCAGAAAGCAGGGGGAATAATTGCTACCCTTAACTTATGTCAATATCAAGTTGATGGAATTTGTAATTTTCATGAAAAATGGATTTTTGTAGTATTTTCTTTATATTTTCTTGATATTGTAGTCCACTCATACGTCATAACCTCTAGTAGTCTCCTCATCCAGCGGTTCCAACACCAAAACTTTAAAAATTCATAACTTTTGCATCGATTGTCCGATTTTCTTCAAACTTTCACTGATGTGTTCTACTAATGTTGCTGCTTTCACTCAATCCACATTGTTCTTGGGGTTTATCTTCCCTTTAACAAGGACACCACGAATTAATCTACACATAGCAGGGACGTGGATACTGCCCTTTATACGTTTGGTCAGCCTCAATCAAAAACACGAACTCTATAGCAACCAAACGTGGAGTCGATTTCTTCATAGCTTTTTTGTCAAGGCCCTCTCGCTGTAACGGACGAGCGAACGGACGAGCTACCCCACTCGACTGGGCTCTCTACACCATACAGCGAGAGGGCCTTGACAAAAGGCTAATTTCTTCATAGCTTACTGTGAGCAGGTCAGGGGCATTCCTGCAATCATAGGGATTCTTTTCTTTGGTTCTGTCCTTTTTACGATTTTTTTTTTTTCAATTTGAGCGTGACCACGGCACTAAAACCGTCATTAAATTTTCTTCCTTTGAACAATATTACCAGAAAAATATCTAGAGATCCCTGTTATATTGAATTGATTTTACGCGAGGCAACTCCCATCTTCCAGGACAATCTCCCTTATAATAAGAAAGGGAAAATTGTTTTCTTTTTCGTAAGGTCTTTTAAACGGGAAATACCTTTGTATCAACTTTTTTTTTTTCAGTGTCCTTCTGCCCCACTTTGGAATCAAGAAAAAAAGAAGAAAGTATTCTTGCATTTTCATATTTAGAGATAGCAACATTGTTCGTACTCACGTATACGGCTGGTGACTGATATCATTATCGCTACTCTAGTATATGGTATAATTACTTTATAGGATTGGAAGATTATGTTGTACATTGGACAAAAACGAACTGGACGCTTTCTGCTTGTATATCTATATTGACCAATAATGCGTATACAGGCCCGCGTAACTGTTGGGATTGTTATGGGGGTTCATAAATGGAAACCATGTGTACCCTTCTGAGGGAGTGAAGCGACCGAACAGGGTATTGTTGTGTACATTGTGTGTTCATCTGTCATAATTATATTTGTTGCAAACGAAATAAAAACAAAATGAAAATGAAAATGAAATGAAAACTGCCCCACCGCTCTCCCCTATATGCATGCCCCCCCCCCCCCCCCCCCCCCCGAAGTCATGGGCCTGGGGCACACCCCAGAAGCAATACAGTGTTTTAAAAAGTCGAGACCATGAAGAGCATGGAAAGCCGTGTTTGGCAACTCAAACTGGCTTCGGACGAACGATTCCCAACAAAATTTCCGCTCGCCGGGAACCAAAACCTTCCTTCTCGTGACTAAGGCCTGCAAGTTCCTGGTTCAAGGAGATAACAATACTTTGAGCCAAAATAATAAGGGGGCAGAGACAACATTAATTCCAGAGATAAGACATGTTTCACCATTGAATCCTTCCAAAGTCTACCAGTCGTGATGACAATACAGTACATACACCGTTGATAGTTTGTTTGTACAGACATACAATATCTTTAACAATGTTTAGTTTCAAATAAACTGACAAGATGGTTATCAGTCAGTCATCACGTCTGAATGCTAGGGGTATACTTATACGTGCTACCGACTTTGAAGAAATCAACGCATAATATGGATGATGTCATTTGGGTGTTTGTACGTCATAAAAGCGCCACATTCGTTGATCTGTCTGATAATATTTAACTATTATCGTTTTCTCCTTGACAATTATTCGTTTAACACGCAGGGAAGTAGAGTCTATCGTCAACATAAAGGTGGAAGGACAAATAAAAAAGAAACGTAATGTGAACACGATTTGTTTTAAACTTATTCGCTTCCGTCATGTATTATTATTCGTCGTTGATTTATGATATTAATTGCTCCCATGCATCGTCGCCATAATATCGTCACCATCACCAAACTTAATTCATTATAATTATATCATGATGTGGGCCTACATTATGATAACAAATATTAATAGATGGTGTCGATACTGATTATAATAGATTATTATGAATGAATGCAGGTAGTTATATTACTCGAGAATAACCAAATCTCATTACTTGATTATTTCATGTCGTGTTAGTCATGTAACAACAATGGAAAGGATGAACTGCTATGAATGTTCCCTGGGGTAACTGCTAACACAGAAGATAATGATGGTCAGTCAGGACTTTGTACATAAGGCTATCTGTATATCAGATGTCATAACGCCCACACGCGCTACAAGTCGTGTGAAGCAGCCAAAATTAGTGCAGACGTGTTAAAATAATGCATCCACACGACGCCATCTTTGAGCAATAGAGCACAAGGCATCATGACATGAACAACATGCTGCCAGGTTTTATTTGGAGTGCACTGACCTGCGGGGATCTGCTAATGTTGTCAAAGAATACACAGCAAAGGAAATACATGTTTTCCCATCGAATGGTGGCTCATTGTTGCAAGGAGCTGTAAGTATTCTCGGATTAGAGACAGAAATGGGGTTTGGTCTCAATATCTTGAAGATCACTTTTTGTTGTTGTTAACTACAGACATACATCACAGTAGTTGATACAGAGCCATGCACATAAGGCCAGTTGTAAGGTTTATTTGTTTGGATGCTGGTAACAAAAAGACTTTAATTTCGGACGAGCTAGAAATGTAAAGGATGTGGCGCTTCAGACAACTGAACTGTCCCTCTCTTACATTCAGACATTATAGTGGTAAAATATAGTTCATTGACTTAAGAATATATCCGCCTCGGTCACGAGACTGTGGTAATCATGTGGCACTGATCTGTTTCCTTGTCTCTCCCCTGAGATCAGAAGATTAATTTTTGAATTTATGATACCAGCGGTATATGTTTATACACAATTGTGCGACTTCATGTTTTTTGTTTTTACGTATATAGGTGAGGCGTTCGACTCGTCTTATTAGTTCAGTTCAGTTCAGTTCAGTTCAGTGTCATTTATTTCCTTCATCGTAATATACATATTACATAAGTACAGATAACATGCGCGATCAATTAATGCTGCGGGGTGCATCAAGTACTTTAATTTGTAACATATAGTGTTCAATTAACACAAAGGAACATATTATATGATATGCAATAATATGCATATGTTATCATATCAAATTGACATACAAAATAGTGTAAGTGCAAAGGAAAATATTATAATCTATGAATGTTTCGTTCATCCTTTGATTTCGGTCATTAAATATTTTGAAGAGGACGAGGACGACACAGGGAATTTTGCTTAATGCAGGCAGGAGAACCAACACAATATTATATAATTCTTTCTCCTTCTCTTTTCCCCCTGTCCATCTCTTTCTCCTCTTTCTTTTCTCCATCTTATCAAAACAATCCACCATTGTCTTCTTTTTCTTCCATTTGTTCTCTTCTTTGTCTTTTGAGATCCTTCCTCCTCCTCTATTCCTCCTCGCCCTATACCCCATGGTTGACTATTATCATCAAAGTGACTTGCATAGTGTATATCCACAGGGGCGTCAGCAGCTTTTTTCAAGGGAGGGGGTGCGTTTATATTCTTCTGATTCCACTTCCGGGTTTCATCAGCTATTCTTTTAAAGGGTCTGAAGGGGGGGGGGGGGGGTTGCGTTCGCACAAACGCACAACCCCCCCCCCCCCCCCCCCGGTGACGCCCATGATCCATAGCATGAATAGAATTTCTTTTGCATTAGAACTGCCTGTATGTATGATAATAAACTTGACAGATGCGGTCTCGTGTTACTACTGGGTGTTCCCACATCCTCCTCGACTTCCCCTTTGTGGTCTGAGACACATGACATCCAATGCTGGTAGAATGTTTTAGCTGTATATGTATATAGAAAATAAGTTATGATGCTATTGATTGGATGGTTTTCCGCTGACTCGTCAGCTGATCCAATTAAGACCGGATTGCGTCAGCAGGAGTTCGTGCTTTCTTTGACATTGATGTTGTTGTTGTTATTGCCGTTGTGGTTTCTGTATTTTCGTCATCAATCGGGATTTCGCATGATGATTATGTTCACTGTAATGTGTATCAGTATCCCTCATGCTGTCTACATTAACCATTCACATGACATCTTTGGTCTCATTGCGGATTTGATAAGCATGCCCATTACGCAGTCAGTATGTGGTGAATTGTCTGTATTGATGTGTGTGAGTGCGTGAGTATGGATATTATATATATATATATATATATATATATATATATATATATATATATATATACATATCAGAGATGCCAAGTTCAAAAAACTTTTATGAGTGAGATTTTTATGACTCGGCGTCTTTGCGCCCGCGCGCATGCGCGCGCGAACGAGGAGGGTGTCCCCCTCCCATGGTAGGGAGCTTTTTTAAATTATTAGCTCTTAATGATGCGATCTGGTGCATACTTAAGTGACTATTTTTTACTAATTTTGAAAGGCAAAAGGAAAATATACCTTCAACTGCAACTATCACTCTAATCCTTGGAGCTATGCTCCTTATTTTTGGCCCAAATTGCAGACTTCACCAGATGCGTGAGAAAAATGGGTGCCATGCGTGAGATCGTGAGACAGACCCTAAATGCTTCAGTCTCACGCAGAATGCGTGAGACTTGGTAGCTCTGATATATATATATATATATATATATATATATATATATATATATATATAAAAGATGAAGAAGTAGAATGGTAATGCATTTTGACAGTCCAACAGTGCTATTTATTCAGACCAAATTTTCGACGAATACATTCGTCTTCCTCAAATTGTCATTGTCGACCCTAAGACGAATGTATTCGTCGAAAATATGGTCTGAATAAATAGCACTGTTGGACTGTCAAATGCATTACCACTCTTCTTCATCTTTTCTATACTGGTACCAACACGCGGACTACAAATATCATTATATATATATATATATATATATATATATATAATACGTGTGTGTGTGTGTGTCTGTGTCTGTGTTTGTGGGGGGGGGGAGTGGAGACAAAAAGAGAGAGAGAGGGAAGGAGATGGAGAGAGACTCATACACAGGTGTATAAATAATTTGAAATGTTTTGTATTCAGAACATCATATTGTGTTTATGTTTGTAAATAATTTTTGTTGGAAATGAAAAATAAATGAAATGTAATTCAATTAAATGAGCATGAAAATAAAAATGAGAGCTGTTTTTTTTTTTTTTTTTTTGATAGTGAGACAGCGGTGGAAACAATAAGCCTGGTTTTCAAGAAAGCAGCAATCCCCGTGGTAACCAGAAATGCAAATTACTTTTTGGCAATGATGTCATGGCACTGCGATTGTCCATGTGAGTTGTAAATTCGATATCATCAAATCATTCTGTTGGTCGATAAAAAAACAAACATACTTATCCTATAACATGAAATCGGTTGTGATGTAATAGAGGTAAAGCATTTCTGAGAAAAAAAAAAGTTTCTTAGAAGGAAATGTCCGATTCTATGTCCGCTTAAGATGACTGTCTCTTGCATTTGTTCGTAGTTATTCAATCACTGTAACATAATCATGATTTTCCAATTGTTCCGTGTATTGCCATAAATTTACGCATACTGTTATAAATATGATTAGTATAGGCCTATTTCTTTGTTGTTGTTGGGTTTTTTTGGGGGAGGGGTCCAATGTAATTATTTTTGGACAAAATTGTAACGCTATATTTACTTTGTGAAAACGCAGTAATCAAATCAAATTAAATCACATCAAATTTTGGTCACAGTCTTTACACTCTTATGTGATTTCACTCTAGAAAAAACAAACAAAAAAGAATAATTGCTTCTCTCATCTAATTGCAGCCGATGTGCGTGTGTATGTTTGTGTGTATGCATGCAATTTGCGTGTGTGTATTTCAATTTATTTTATTCTTGGTCGGATAGTGAGGAGTGCAACATTGAATGAGATTTGTCTGCAACTATATTTGTTTCATTTAATTTCAACTTATTCTAAACCACTCCCAAGGACTTTTAATTACATTTAATCCTTTCTATTCCAGGGAATTTAGACAGTTTGTAAAACGCTGCGTGGGGCTTTAATGTGCCAATCGGGACTCAATTCAATTCAATGTTTCATTTACAAAAACATACACATTTCGCTTTCTTTGGTATAACAGAGAATACGGTAAACAAAACATTGCAGAATGAAGAGACTGTACAATAATATTGTAGAACCTTATAGTAATTATACATTCTCATTAAAACGGAAGTGGTCGAAATGAAGTGATTTTACTAATGTGACACGAAATGATTTTACTAATGTGATTTGAATGATAATGTGAACTGGTGGGACCTATTCCATGCCATTTCGTTCGCTCGTCAAGTTGCCTTTCTACTGTAATCTATCACGCTTCTGTTAAGGATTAAGGATAGGAATAGATATATAGTTATGATTACGTTTCGCTGGAGATGTAACCGTATTTCATTATGGTTCCATTCTGCTTCCTGATTGGAAAATCTGTTTCGCATTCGAAGAGACAGCCACAACAGGAAGTGATCGTACCATGTAGAGGTTGTCTACCTCCTCGAACAACAGGATGTAGTGATACCCACGTCTTTTTTCCCTATATTTTATATCAGTAATACAAGTACTATGAAGGCTCTCTAAGACTGACATTTATGTATTGCAAATTCAAGTGTGGCTCACACACATATTAGATTATGCATACACCAACACACACACACGCACACTTAAACGCATTGATTCACGTCAACCGGTAATGACGCTTACATGCACGATATATCTAGTGGTAATATAGTGCTACATGTATTTTGTCGATTATTGTCCAGTTTTTGCAAAATGACTCATGCGTACATAAATATGTCACTCATCATGGCAGTGTTTGAGCGAAACTCAACTTAATATTCAAGATGATATGAATACAATGCTATGAGATTTTTAAGCTCTGTATGCTTGCACATAGCAATGATACCAGTTGCAATCACATTGTACATAGGTGGCGCATTGAATGAAGTGATGATGTCATCGAATAAACTTTGAATTCCTTTTAGAATTATACGGTCTTTCATATTTCATAAGGGGTTTGTCATTATCTCAACAACAACAACGAAAAATCATCATCAAAACACATTAAAAACCTCAACCCCATCTCAGCCGAAACCGTATCACCCCTTTAATATAACATTTTATCTCTTTTTTTTTCATCAGCATTATCCAAGCAGGACTTCTTTTCTAGAAATACTAAGTAATTTTCATAGTTTACTCATTATGACGTCATGGTTTCACTTCATAGTCCCTCGCCATGTCACATTAGGTGCGAACAGTTCGACCTTATAGTTATACAATCATAACTATTTTTTTCCTCTGTCCCTGCATCAAGTCACGTGCTGTCCTCAGAAAGGGCAATTTCTATAGATTGATCCAAAACATGCAACCTAAACGAAAACCAAGAATCACCCTCCTTATCACATGACGTGCATATCACAGTGTAGACCCTTCCCAGCTATTTTACTTTTCCTTGTAACACCCTAACTCTCGGAACGCTCCTGCCTCTTCTAGACCAGTTTGGTGTTTCCAAGTTTTTATCATCTCTCACTCACCGTGGGTATGCAATGCACTTGATGCGTGTGAACTGTCGTAAGTTTTGATAGAGCTTCGGGCCATCTCCGGTACCCTCATGGCTCTCCTTATCACTGGTTACTCCAGTGATACTGAGGACAAAGTGTTAATGATAACCTCTTTCCGATGCTGTTTTGTCATAGTTCGACCTGGCCCCATTTTATAAAAGATGTTAGGATAGCAACTCTTGGTGCAATGGCAACTTCCAATAGTAACATCCAATCAGGAAGCTGGATTCTTGTCATTACCGTGACAATTTGCTATCATATCAACTTTCTATGAAATGGGGCCCGGGTTTACATTTTCCTCAACCTCTTTATGAGGGCATCCGTATAGCATTACATGCTCTGGCAGATGTCTCAGTATATAGGCTTATGTAAACCTATGATGGTAGTGCTGTTACTAAAGATCTGTAAGTATGATAGCAGGCGCAAACCTACCAAGCTCTGCCCCATCCCCCCATTTTTCTCTAAACTTCTCTCTTTCTCTTCCTCTCACTGGCTTTCTTTAAACACCAAGCCTCCCACCACTACCACCAC
The DNA here is from genome assembly GCA_033980235.1 of Diadema setosum. Taxonomy (NCBI): domain Eukaryota; kingdom Metazoa; phylum Echinodermata; class Echinoidea; order Diadematoida; family Diadematidae; genus Diadema; species Diadema setosum. The sequence goes on along the minus strand of CM067066.1, from coordinate 31,371,252 downwards.
TACCACCACCCCTACCAACACCATCACCCCACCACCACCACTACCATCACCAGACCATCACCACCACAACCACTACCACCAACACTACCACCACTACCAACACCGCCACTGGACCACCACATCACCACTACCACACTACCACCACTCACCACTATCACCACCACTACCACCACCAACACCCCACCACCACTACTATCACCACACCATTACCACACCATCACCACACCATCACCACCACAGCCACTACCACCAACACTACCACCACTACCAACACCGCCACTGGACCACCACCTCACCACTACCACACTACCACCACTACCACCACTACCACCACCTCACCACCACCACTACCACCACCTCACCACCACCACTACCACTACTTATACATGTACCATCTCGTCACCCCGTTCCTATTCGATGCACAACGATCTGGCCAGGACCGGTTCGACCGTGAACTTTTGGAGAAGAAAAGAAGAAGACCCAACCAATCGAGCAGCTGTCGTGTCGAATAACATCCGGGAGGGAAACCTAGAGGTATCTTCCTCCAGCCAGGCTTTGATCGAACAGAAGAAACCGTGATCAACGTACTTTATACTTCGAAGAGCTTTACCAGACGTGAGCATTGCTTCTTTTACACCTGAGAGTACCTAATGCGTGGGCTGCATGGTCTCCGTGAAATGTCGCCTCGCTGAAGCAATCTAGAATCTGGCTTTATATGAAAAACGGCAGGGGACAGCAGAGAAAGGGCGAGAGAGGGGGTGGAGTATAGTGAGATGGAGAGAGGGAGAGAAAACAGACACGCAGACAAGCAACGTGACAACACTAGTATATAAGTAAGAAATAAGAAACATCACTATCATTCCATCATTTAAAGGCATAATTTACCATTTGGGGATGAAACAAAAACCCAGCATTAGTGCTTTAGAATAGTTCCAAAATGTGAGTTTGAGATAGAAACAACCACTGTAAAAATTTGAATCCGTATAATCAATGTTAAGCATTGTTAAATGCGTACTTATAAACAAAATATGAACAAAAGTTGTAATAAAAATGTAAAAATGTTGCCAGATTAAACCGTCTCAGTTATGGTTTAAAGGGGATGGCTAGTAACTGATCAGTTAGAATCATTGGGAATGCTGGGGGATGGTTCCAATCCTTGTGGGATTCATTTTAGAGTACATTGTATATAATATTGTTGTGTGAAAATTATTTCAAGATTTAAGATTCAAATTTATTTTCACTTCCATCAAATAAAGAAAGAAATTATATACATGGCATATGTACAGGATATTTGTAATAATTGCAGAATGTGATTTGACAAAGTACATATGAAAATATGAAGCAGATGAAAAAAAAAACTACGCAATTATGTCTTTGTTAGTACATACATAAAGCGTATAATACAAGTCAACTAATGATGAGGATGGAAGTGGAGGGTCCCACTAAGAAGCAGAGCTTGTACGATATGGGACCCTCAGAAAATACACAAGACAGCAATATAAAACAAAACAAAATGAGCCGATGTTAACTGACATCAAAATAATTGGAATATAATTGGAATTTGCTTCAAAATGGTCTCATATTCAAGTAATGTGCAGTTTAATGTTTCCAGGTTAGCATGCCTGTACAGTGACGGGGCATTAAACTGCACATTACTTGAATATGAGACCGTTCTGAAGCAAATAATTTTCACACAACAGTAGATATTATGATGTACTCTTAAATGAATCCCATAAGAATTGGAACACTCACCCCAGCATTCCCACTGATTCCCACTGATCAGTTACTACCCATCCCCTTTAATGAGAAAAATACTGATATCTCCTTATATTTAAGGCTTTATTGCGAAAGTTTTATATGGAAGGATGTTTCTTGATACAACAGACCTACACATATGCATCAAATGTGATATCTTGAACATTTTATAAATCACTGTTGCCAAAGGTAAATAGGGCCTTTAACTCAGTATCATACAACATTACAACAGTACATCCAAGTTCTTGGTTATCTTTTTTTTTTTTTTTTTTCGAATAGCTCAAATTAACAACGACGCATCGTTCTCTATTTTCCTCCTCATTGCTATTCGCATACGAGTAAACTGTGGGACTGGCAAGCAATTGCAAACACTGAGATAAGAAGAGAGACATAGGGAATTATTTTCTTGCCTGTATATGTAACACTGTCTTGTACAGTGCACTTTAACCAAGGGTAACGAGGATGTAATGCACTTTTACTGGAGAAACGTTATCTAAAAGAAGACAACAAAAAACCCTCGAAAATAACTGCGATGTATTTTGGAAATGGTGCCAATTTTGAGCACGTGCATATTGGTGGCTGCCAGGGAAATATTCTTTAACTTGGAATACTCTTCTGACTTAATATGACTTTTCCCCTTTCACGTGAATATGATGGTACGATTAACTCCTGCTATATACCTTATTTTTCGTTTACTTCGATCTTATAAGGCGAGCACAAAGGTTGATGATGGTAAAACGGTCCTGTTTACACAAGTAAACCTCTTCCGTGTCATTTTCGGCGTTCGCACGGGGGCTTGCCATTGTTGATAGTGATCACACCAGCAATGCCAGGTACCCTTGTATTTGTTCATGCTTTGCTTTTTTTATTTTCATTTTAATTCTCTCGCCGCCAGGTACTCATATATCTGGATGAAAAGGGACCTATAGTGGCGAAAATATAAAACATCGTGTCCTGGAGGGATTCGAACCCATGCATTGTGTCCTGAATAGGGTATCCAGAACACTAGTTATCCCCTGTACCACTGTAAAGCCCCTGTACACCATGACAGGGAGTCATGGTCAGGCACACAGTTGAAATCACCTCTTCATGATGCTGACAGGAACCTTTAAATCTTTCAGCATAAACTTGCTTGTTGTGCATGAAAATTCCGCACGATCTATATTTCGAAAGTTAATGGTCTGGTTGGTGTGTTTACTCTGTAAGAGATATGGTTTTATTATCCACATCTACACGACTCTTCACGTCGTTAGAAAAAAAAAAGTCGCGTGACTTTACGACACGAGAGGCTATAGAAAGTTGTGCCCAATTTGGATGAGTTGTTGGTATTGGAATACAACATCGACAAGAAAATTTCCAAATTACATTCTTTGTGAAAGCAAAGTATGCATTCCTTCAAAGAAATCTTTCGGGCGTGTTCTACATACTAATTGTTGGTATGTAGAAATAAACAGTGAAAGGTAACTGTAAGGCTTAAACTCAGGTCACCTGCCAGCAGTGTATATTCAACTGGGCCGATATGAACCCAGAAAAGGACATTCAAACACTATAACGATGATCTATAGATATATATGGCAGACCCGCATTTCTAGCACTTGTAGGGCACTTGGTATTTTCAGCCATCTGATTCTTTAAAAAAAAAGAAAGAAGGACAAAAAAAAAATTCCTTTGCAAATCTCTCCAGATACTCAGTATCCATTAATCTGACACTTTGTCCAGGTTAACCATAACAACAATATCAATATCAGCAAAGTATCAAGTCAGCAAAGTATTTGCAATTCTGTAAAAGTGGAAATTTTTACACATTTCGCGCCACCAGAAACCAGCGTGAAAACAAGACAGGCCGTTTATTTGTTTGTTTGTTTGTTTGTGTGTTTATTTGTTTGTTTTTTGCACGTCATGATAATGTTTCACTGACAAATGCCTTAAAGGTCCTGTTGACCTTTGGGAGCAGTGATTTTAAATGTGTTCAAGATATCACTTTTGATGCATATGCTTAGGTCAGTTGTATCACAAAACATCCTATAGTACCCTACAAAGTTTTTGCAATAAAGCCTAAAATATATGGAGATATCACTATTTTTCTCATTAAACCGTAACTGTAGACGGTTTAGTCCGGAAACGTTTTTATTAAAACTATTGTTCACATTTTATATATTTAACTATACTTAACGTCGACTATACTGGTTCAAATTTTCACATTGGTTGTTTCTATCCCTAACTCACATTCTGGAACTATTTTGAAGCACTAAATTGGGTTTTTGTTAATCTGCAAATGGTAAATTATGCCTTTAATTGAATTAAAAGCGCGCGAAATTCATCTCATCCAGCCGAGCGCGAAAAATATACACTCGCGAAAATGTACATCATTACGGAATTTATGAAGGAGACGGTGTCTTAGGTTAGGCTCCTGTGGGGGTTCTTCATGATAGGATGGAAGCCTGACTATAAAGATATAGCTGACTATACACAGAAGAATAGAAGAGACTGCCTCTAGAAATGGCGTCTTGATTTGTTGTTGGTGATGTTGTTGTTGTTGTTGTTATTATTATTATTATTATTATTATTATTATTATTATTATTATTATTGTTATTACTATTATTATTATTATTATTATTATTATTATTATTATTGTTATTACTATTATTATTATTATTATTATTATTATTATTATTATTATTATTGTTGTTGTTGTTGCTGTTGTTGTTGTTGTTGTTGTTTCGAGATTCTTAATAAGAATAATTATATCGTTTTCTTCAGACGAATGCCCTATCCGGTAAGACCTATGATAAGCTCTGTATAGATACACTTATCAGAGACAGACACTTGACACCCGTTATAGCAAGCAGATGCCTTTATTCTTCTTCATATACGTATATATACGTTTTCGATCTCCTATTATATAAATAGCACCGTGCTTATCAAATCTATCATTATCTCTTAGCCGTGATATAAAGGGGTCATGCATTCAGATTGCATAAACGTGATTGCACGTTGTAATTCCAGAGTTAAATGTGCTATGCCGTTGACGCCATTAAGTTGAAGAAGAAACAGGCAAACAAATATCGGATGACTGCAATTCTATACACACTGTGTAAGATGCGGGCATGCACACTAAACAAGAGTTCAGTACACGAAACTAATGTCGGCGTCACACACAACTAATATACAGATACGGTTAAAACAATAATGGAGGGCATTATGATCGTAATCTGTCATATATAGTTTGTCAAACCTCGACTACTAACATTTATAAGGCCCAGTCAGCAAAGGTGAGGCAAAGTTTGAGAAAAGGAGGAGGCGGTGGAGGAGATGCCAAATGCAATCTGAGTCATTATCAATCTGTCATTTTGAACAGAATATTGCAGAAAAAGAAATCCAGTGACATGATTATGAAAGGTCACTTTAAATGTGTGGCTGTTCCCATTTTGATAAGTGTCGTCCTCGTTAGAGCAGCACAGCGATTCCGAGTCACATCGGGCCACTTTAATCTTGTATGTGTACACGTTCTAAGAAAAAAAAAAGGTTCAACTTTGCACCTTTACCAGTGTGTCACACTGGGAGCGTGCACCTTAACGGGTGCAACTTTGTACCTTTCAGACCAGTGTCACAATGGGATAAGAAGTTTCACTATTAGGAAAAGCTATGATGCTGTAGAATAACTTTGTTGTCAATGAAGTTGTTGACGACTATATTAGATATTTGTTAGATATTTTTTGACTCTTGATTTCAATAGCTTTTAACCAAATTCGGGACCAGTTTCGTGAAAATTTGAAAATCCCATATTCTTACGGCCATCTCGAGTTAATTCCAGGACAGTGTGATGCCACTTTGAAATAACACCGTGCGATATGTATCCCCCCTTCAGTGCTTCGTTTCACTATACGCGGGATGTTTGTCCGACACAAGAGGCCCACAGCAATCACATGCCCGGATGCTTTTTCTTATTGTATTGATAAAGGGTTTCCCTTAAACAATATGTTTTGTTAGGCAACGCAATACACTATTAGCATTTAGAGGCTTTGTAAAAATCAAATCAATAACAGAACCGTTAAACTCTAGATCAGATTGGAGCGTTGTCCCAAACTAATAAACTCTGTCAGTGGTTTCCTGACACCAGGTCAGTCTCTGATGTGAATAACAATTTTTTTCCCTCCAAGGCTACTTGTTATTTCTGTCCTAGTTTTTTTTTTTTTTCTGATTAAAGATTCATGATAATGCATGGGGCATAACACGCCGTGTGTGAGGTTGTAACTTCTCTCTGTATCAGTGCCTTTTTCTTTATGGCATGTACCTCTGCATCACCAAATTAGAGAGCATGGGTTCGTTGAACTCGAAAAAAAAAGTTTATTATTACTTATTGTCATTCAATACGATCATTGATGAGGTGATGCATTCGAATACACGGAGTCTCGCGGCATTCTTCTTTGAGTATATACGCAACGCCTTCGCGACAATGTAGATTTGAATGGCCTTTCTCAATGTTCAGCGCTGAATAGTTAACAAAAGAGCCATCAACTTTATCCAGGGCAGTGGTAGTTTGGTGGAATTAAGCAGCTCGCGTGTAACTGTGACAATGATCCCTGTTAGGTCGATCAACCTGGTTCGCTGCATCTTTAAAGGGAAGGTAAACCCAAAGAGCAATGTGGATTGAGTGAAAGCAGCAACATTAGAAGAACGCATCAGTGAAAGTTTGAGGAAAATCGGACAATCGATGCAAAAGTTATGAATTTTTAAAGTTTTGGTAATGGAACCGCTGGATGAGGAGACTACTAGAGGATATGACGTATGAGTGGACAACAATACAAAGAAAATATAAAGGAAATTCAACAAAAATTCACTTTTCTAGAATTATGAAAGAGCAATGGACCAACCGCTTTCAGAAAGCAGGGGGAATAATTGCTACCCTTAGCATATGTCAATATCAAGTTGATGGAATTTGTAATTTTCATGGAAAATTGATTTTTGTAGAATTTTCTTTATATTTTCTTGGTATTGTTGTCCACTCATACGTCATAACCTCTAGTAGTCTCCTCATCCAGCGGTTCCAATACCAAAACTTTAAAAATTCATAACTTTTGCATCGATTGTCCGATTTTCTTCAAACTTTCACTGATGTGTTCTACTAATGTTGCTGCTTTCACTCAATCCACATTGCTCTTGGGGTTTATCTTCCCTTTAAGTGAAAAACAAAAACCAAAACAGGTATATAGAGAGAAGCCCACAACGCACCTCATTAAATAGTCCACAAAATTCTGAAAAGGATTTTTACGATAAAGATGGGTTACAAAAGTTCGGTACGAATTCTCGTCGTAAATTGGATGAAAAAAAAAAATAGAGATGAGTATAGGTATAAAAGCTCCACTTCAAAGAGACATCAGACCCTTTAGAGTTGCAGTTCGACCTCGATTATCCGGCCTCCTTTTATCCGGAAATCTCTATTATCCGGACGCGTTCACGCAGTGAGGGACTTTTTTTTCATCAAAAAATTGAGAAAAAAACAGTGACTTTAAACTCAATTAGAATTTCTACAAAACTCACACGATTTACCTACAATATTCCCGACAGAACTAACATAAATTCACACCACATTATCATCGTAAAAGTAAGCAGTCATGATCTATAAATTCACCATAAGCACATGTATGGAAAACTTGTCAGTAAATCACGGCGCAGTCGAGGCCATATCGCGATCTTGGACGGCAGCTATATACATTAACATCGTGTCTCCCATATCCGGCCAATTCGCTTATCCGGATGAGCGCCGGTCCCGACATGGCCGGATAATCGAGGTCGAACTGTAGTATGTTTATTTTTATCACCTTAAAAACCACTGGTAACGGAATTCGTCTACTTTGCTGTTGTGTGTATAGGTTTGAAGAGTGCAGAAATTAAAGAAAATCGTAAGAATTACCAAAACCGACAAGTGAGAAATTAATCAAATGTTGTTGTATGCTTCCGTTAAGCAGTGATAACGGCCGCAACCACAACATATGCAAATCGGATAAGGTAAGATTAGGACTATTTTGATGCTGTTACCTCATTATCAATATGTTCCCATTTCCCGACGACATAATTATTTGACACTTTGTATACAAACCACAGTCATAGCACGCATCGTTGCGTCATCATGTGCATTACGTCCTCGAAATGAAAAAACATAAGATTATTTCTTTCTGCTCCAATATGACCATAATACGCATGTATGCGAATGTTATTCATCCGCTCAGTTTTCCCATGACAATAGAGCTATAGCTGACTATTAAAATTGATAATATTCATATGTGGCGCGCGATTCATATTTTCATTCTTAAAGGCCGTGTCACACCTTTCCGGGCAAGCCTTGCGTTCGACTTGCAAAGGACAATTTTTACTGCCCGGAGGTCCCCGTAGATGAGCCGCATATGACAGTACCTAACACGTATCTCACCCGTAGTCGCCCGGAGGTGCGCAAGCAAATCTTTTCACCCGCAGCTATGTTTAGGCCCTGTCACACCTTTCCGGGCAATTTATGCGAGCTTTTTGCGTGTATAGGGATTTTCCAGCATACCGGACAATTTCTGAGGGCATCAGACAAGGATTTGGGCGAGTCAGTGCATGCGTCTTACTTGCGGGTATCCTGTGTGACCAAACACAGTCCTGTGTACCAGTCGCGTGGGGGCTGACAACTCGGTGAAGGAATTCCTCTGAAGGAAAAATGGCAAAAGTCCCACGGAATGTCATTATCTTCGCTGCATACGGGGACTGCGAAGTACCTGCGTGGGAGTTGCCTGCGAAGTGCTGCCGCTAATGGCCTCCTATCTGGCGTTCTGCGTGGACCTCTCCGGGCATCCCCGCGACTCACCCGGAAAAGTTTTGGTCATGCTCAAAACTTGGCTGCGGTTAAATCGGACTTGCGTGCGCACCTCCGGGCAACTACAGGCGAGATACGCGCTAGGTACCGTACTGTCAGGTGCGGACCAACTGCGAAGAGTTCCGGGTATAGCAAATTTGTTTCCCCGCAAGTCAAGCCACAAAACTTCCCCAGATACGGTATGACAAGGCCTTGAGCATGCTCAAAACTTGTTCCGAGTGAGTCGTGGGGGTTCGCTCGCAGAGGTACACGCAGAACACCAGTAGGAGACCCTTACTGACAGCACCTCGCAGGCAACTCCAATGCAGGTACTTCTCAGAACCAATAAGTCGCTCGTAACAGAAAACGGATCGGTTTCAAAGCTCTCACTCAGGTCACACGGAATGCACGCAAGTAGAAGCTAAGTAGCACGCGTCTAGTAGGTAAGAAACAAGTGCGAAACTTGCAAACATTCTTGTTCGCCCGCGGAAAATCTCCTGCGTGCTGGAAAATACCTCCTCGCCAGAAGCCCGCGTAGCTTGCCCGGAAAGGTGTGACACGGCCTTCAGTATTGATGTTGGGGTTTTTTTTTTTTCCTTCAAAACATATTTTACTCTTTTTTTTTCCTTTTAGTTCAATGGGATGTTTATGGAACAAGGGTGCACTCAATGAAAGTGACTCATCGACAAAATTTGAAGATATACCATGTATACTGTACACGGGAGAATACGAAATGACGATGCGTTTTGATGTAGAGGAGAAAGGTAGTCATGTGAATGCAGTTGGGGGGGGGGGGGGGAGCTGGCTGATTGTCAGCCGTACAATGACTGTCATGTGATTACACTGTACATCAGGTGACCATGATATTGTGATAATGATGACATCGTTAGGGTTTAGTTTTGATGATGATATCGTGAGTCATGTGGCAATGACCCAGATTCATGTGCTTGTTTTTTTTTTCACGTGCGGTGTGGTCGGAACAATTTTACTGATGCGTCCCCCCCCCTCCCCCCCCCCCCCCCCCCATTGCATGAATATAAGAGATTACGTATGGAACATGGAAGTAATTGCATGCACTGTGTGTAGAATGACCAGGGCCCTGTTTTATGAAGAGTTAAAATTGATTATATAGTTGATTTCAACTGTAAGTATACGGCAGCCTGTGTGGTAAGGGAATTTAACATTGATTTTATATCTTTTAATAAAACGGGGCCCTGGCATATAAGTCATAATGATAATAGCATTGTATTTACCTATATCTACTGTATATTTCCAGCCCCCTGAACCTGCACACTGAGAGCTATAATAGTTAAGACAACGTACACCAGAACCCGTCAGGAACGTTCAACAAGGTCACATAGGTACAAACCTAGGTTTTATTTTGTCAGTATACAGAGATGTCACGTAGTATAGCCTACACTTGTCCTGCTGTTATAATTGGTGTGAACAGAATATACCCAATATACACGTATGACTCAGAAAATCTTAATCTCAGCACGAATTGGTGGTAGCCCATCAACCTTGGATAAAACTGATGGAAGTTTCCTCACAAACAAAAATTCTGTGCGGTGAACATTACATCTCTCTCTCTCTTTTTCTCTCTTCAATCTCCATGCTGTAACCCTATCTGTCTGTCTGTCTGTCTGTCCGTCTATCTGTCTATCTATCTGCTCCTCTACCCCCTTCTCCCTCTCCACCGTTTGTTTTTCTTAATTTGAGAGAATTCATTAAAGTAGTTACGTGTGTGGTTTTTTACGCTATACGTCTGAGCCCTTGCGTTCCTACGATGTGTAAGAGCATTAATGGTCGAATGGAAAATATCTCATCCCATGAATCCTGAAGATTCAATATGCTTTTTATATATATATATATATATATATATATATATAATTCCCCCTATACCAATATAGAGCATGTAAAAAAAAAAAAAAAAAAAAAAAAAAAACCTTGGGGAAGGAAGGAAACACATGCATTATTTCGACCAGGAAAACAACAACGACAATGAAAGGGAGGGATATGGAGATTATTTCGACAATCTAAACAGCCGTACTAATGCGGAAAACCCCACAGAGGTGAATCATTTATAATAGCTGACAAATAGATAAACAAATCTATAAGTTTATGTAATTAAGACAAATGCGTTTTGGGGGCATTGCCTTCGCTGTGTTAGTGGAATATAAATCATATACTACATCACTATATCACAGTGATTATAGTGTTAATTTGACTCGATCACTGATGTAGATAGTTTATCCATCATAATACAATGACAATCGTGGTCAAAACGTGTAGGCCTCTTCCAGACTGTTTTGAACAGAAAATATTGGTAGGCCCTGCAATAGCAGAAATCAGTATTTGATTAGAAATTGGTATGAGACCTTTACATAAGACTCTTTTATCTATATAATGCTCGTTAAACTCCGCTGACAAAAGTCAAACATTTTCCTCATTCTAAATACATTGCAAACTGCTCTTGTGAACGCTTAACCATGTGTTTATACTCTACAACGGATCAGTGGAAAGACACAATAAAGAAAGAACGATTCAGGAGGATGGGGGCATCTCATGAAGCGTCTTGTCAATTTCAATTTCAATTCAAATTTATTTCTGTTTTCGGACAATAGAAAATAACATAGCATACATCACATCACACTTTCTTCAGTGAATAGAAATCGTATCAACAAAAACAATGTGAATTTAACAGAGTACACAATACTTGCACAAAAGGACGGAGCTTAGGAACTTGGACATATACAAAATCAAGGCGGCAAAATTGGATTCTCTCTCTTAGAGGAGCTTTCTACAAACAACTGGTGAAAGATTATTGAAGAATAAACACATTTTAGCCTTCTCAGAGCTCAAATTTGTGGATTTCACAGCCCCTTTAAACAGTAAAGATACATTACATGAAATAAAGTGAAATATCAATGTACACCATGATAGGTGAAAAACGGAGGGATCCCCTGAGAAGACAAAGCTTGTGTGCTCCTCGTGAAGGAAAGAATCAGTGAAACATTGGTAAAAATCAGCATCAGAACAGGGAAAAAAAGGTTTGGAAAAAAAAAGTTAAAACAGCAAAAAAAAAAAAGTTTAAAAGAATTGGCAAATCGAAAAATTCCGACAAATTTGTCGGACAATTTGCTCTTAGCCAATCAGATGCAAGGATTTCAGTATCTTATAACAGTTTGTCAGAAGAAAAAAAAATCTCACAAAACGCTTCATGAAAATGCTCCCCCGATATCAAGGATTATGTGTGCGCTGTGTGTATGTATGTGTGTTTCTTTTTCAGTCACTATGGTTACATAGATTTTATACGAAACACATTACCTGTTACAATAAATCTGTGAAATATGAAATATGAATATAAATGCATATATTTTATTACAAACAGCGATAAAGACCATCGTGTTTCATGTCTCCGTTTTGTTTTCTCCGTGTTGTTATATCATGCAACATATCGTCCGTTCAACTTCGTATATATACCGCAGGGATAACATCACCTCTTCAAGCGTGCATGTAAGCATTTTTTTTCTTTTACAAGTCTATCTATCATCTGGGCACAACGTTGCTGCATTGTCATAAATCATATAAGCCATCAGAATACTTTTCCCCATTGATATGTTCTCTAATCCAGTATTCCTTGCGTTACGTGGGTAATTTTGTGAATTGATAGAATAATGAATAGATTGAATGATAGAGGAAGGAAAGTCATTGACGGAAATATTTTTGTCGAAAGCTTATAATATATGTCGGTTCAGGAACGCGAAATGGAGAAAATGCACATCCCGTCTGTCCTCCCCCCCCCCCCCCTAGCTCCCCCCCCCCCCTCTCTCTCTCTCTTTCTGTTCCTCATTCCTTTTCTATTGCAGCATCTCTCGACAGAGTGCGGTTTATTATCTTTTATCTGATATAGTTTGATGGGAGGCAGTTTTGCTGGAGTGTGTTTACAGCGCAGCAGCAGCAGCAGCAGCAGCAGCGATCGGAAAAGCTTTGACGTGAACTACCTATGACGTATGCACATTCACCACATAAATGGAATTCTTGTCAATGGACTTTTTTTAAATCGTCGCTGACTGACCCGACAGATTTTAACCAGCGTCATCGCTCCCCTCGGTGCCTGAATCGCACCTGCAATACCAGGTTAACTTATTGAGTCAAGGAGGTGTTCCCTATAAAGTCCTTATACTCTTTTAATTACATACAAACCATAATTTTGAGTAAATGGCACTGCAGGCGCACATCCCATGTTCACGGGACGTCTTGAACCCGTTTCGCGCAGAGGGTTACGGCCATTTTTATTGGTAAGCATGATGACAGTTACCATTGTATGGAAACAAGTCTAAAGGTCACGGCTGATTGATTCTTGACAAACTATTATAGGTGCTGCCATCTGAAAGGTTAAGTTGTGGCCCGATTTGTACTTGCTGAACGGCTATGTTTTTTTAGAAGTGCGGCCCATTACGATTAGTTCTTGCGATTGCTTTACTTCAGCAGTAGACGTGAGACAATTCCATATTACGTCTCCACGTGCATGATAAGAAACTGTCTTTTGTGCTGTTCCTCACATTTCGTTTGTATCCTGCACGTATGCCGACCTAGATGTTATCAGCTACTAGTATACCATCCAGCGCGCAGTAATACTTCTCAGACCCTGGTTGATGTCGATATAATTACACAGAAGGGAGCTTGTCACGTACTGGTATTCGTGCCACACGAAAGCCGTCCCATTTAATTTGGCATTCGCACGGTAGGGCCCAACTATAAAAAGAATTAATATACATGTACACTGTACCGGTAAATATTGTACTAGTAGGCGCGGGTATACCCGAACAAAAAGTACTTATTAGAAGTGACATTTTGACGTGTTGTGAAACAAGAGAATATGCGCACGCACAAAACCAATTCGATATGACATTTCGTCGAAGAGTGCAAGATGAGAGAGGCGCACGCAGGCGACCTATTTTGCCAGGTGCCAGGTATAAGATGACCACTACAATCAAAACGTGTACTTAGTGTGTTAGGACGGAGATGTCTCTTGTTCGCCTTGTTCACCTTGTCATACTGTCCTGCAGCGAGATTAGGTCTCAGTTCTTCACAGCAGTTCTATACCAGTTACACCTATTAAATGGTGATGATGCCAGTGATGACAAAGAATTAGATTACTCACAGTAAATGATAGCGATGATGGTGATGACGATGATGATAACAATACAAATAATAATGATGATGATAATAATAATAATAATAATAATAATGATAATAATAATAATAATAATAATAATAATAATAATAATAATAATAATAATAATAATAATAATAATAATGACATCAGTAATACAAGAATGTGACTTAGAAGCCCATGACCGTGAACAGAAAGAGAGAGATAGAAATGAGCAAGCAAACATGGAAATAATACGTGTCAAAATACCCGGATACAATGTTAGTCTGAAATACAGATTAACAATGCCACTCACGAAGGAGAGCCCTCCTGTACACAACGCTGATAAAATTTCGAGATACTGCATGGCTCGTACGACAAAGTTAAATCAGTGTCAGTCAAACAAAAATAAAGTTAAGATCACACGTTTACAAACTGATGTTTTCACAGTGTATGGTCATTTTCCCTCGGGAAACAAGAAACGAGCCGTCCTCTCTCCTAAAATCATTGAGAATAATGGAAATCCTGTTTGGATTGATGGTTGTTGAAAGTGTTACATAAACGATTGCTGGAAATAAAGATTATCAGACGATGTGCTAGGGCGTGGACACTTAATGTTAGTGAAGCGATACTTTCCTGGACTAAACGTATTATGTAACCCATCAGAAGGTAACCTTTCTTTCACGTCTTTCGTGTTACTTTCAGTGGCAGAAAGCATTTTGTAATTTTCGTCCATTCCGACGAAGGACGCAGACAACGATGAACATAGTGAATACATTTTGGCCGAGACAAATCTTCGCACACCTGCATTTTCTTAGAGACTACAGTGTATAATTCAAAACGCCCCATGCTATTCTCTCCCTACTGGAATCTGGCACACATTGTGTATGTTAGAACATGGGGGTGTCGAGACGTCACAAGAAATAGCGTTGATTCCTGTTTCTTTTTTTTTCTTCTTCCAAATATATTACCGTGAATAGCAGTAGCCACCGAGTTTGCCGAAATCACATTGCTGCAGATTAACCTAAGTAAATGTGTAACAAAATATCAGCTAGTTACGGTATAGCTTTCTTCTTTGTTTTTACTTCGTGTATCGCAGCGTTGAAATAGATATTTGTGTGTGTGTGTGTGTGTGTGTGTGTGTGTGTGTGTGTGTGCGTGTGTGTGTGATGTTTGCTCTATGAACACACCCAAAACAAATCCCTTTTCAAGTCGCCGTACAAAATATCACGAAAACAAAACATGGAACGTCAAACATTGTTAACCGTTTTATCTCTCTCTAGTCACGTGACAATCCATTGTTTAATATTTATGATGGATTTGACATTCCGTAGTTAATGGAAGTTCAGCCGGTATAGACAAAAATAGAGCAGATGTTACCTTTTCGTTTATAGGCATCAGAATTCTAAAACTGAGTGATTCTTTTCAGACACAAAATCAGACAGTGCGAAGAGCTTTTTAAAGTGCAGATGTGCATCACCGAAGCACGTTTTATGGCTTCCTTTGTCTGCCCACCAATTCTATTACACATTCAGTAATTTGTTTTATAACCAAACAACTCCTGAACTATGCTGCCCTACTTTGGCAAAAGGAAGCAAGTGTCATACCATCCGAATTAGAGTTATTGACGTTTTCATAATTCATATAATGAGCTCTTCTTCCAGGCCAAATTTCACGCAGAAACACTCATCCTATTACTCCTATTAAGAGATATGTTAGATAAGACATCATGATAGTCGATTGACCATGTTGACGTCAGTGTAAATGACAGACACATATAGCTCTTTTACGAGAAATGTCACTTTTGTCACTTGCTTCCTTTTGCCAAAGTAGGGCAGTATGGTTTGTGCAGGGAGATGGAAATCCTTCCTGTGCCCTGTTGCATAAAACCCTTACCGCTTGACTTACCGCTCCTTTCTAGCGGTAAGTCTTCAAATTAGCGGTAAAGCTCATAATCCTTGATGCTGATTGGCTGTGACGCCTAATTTTGACGGTAGTTACCATTGAAATTCAACGGTAAGTTTTATGCAACGGGCCACTGGTCTGAGCTTTCGTGAAAGATTATTTTTGTTTGGTTGATTGATTTGCTTGTCTCATGTGGCTATTTATACATGCTCGTACGAATTGTAGATGATTTCATTATGTGAGCATGCACGCATAATTATTATACATGTGTGTTTGTTTGTGTGTGTGTGTGTGTGTGTGTGTGTGTGTGTGAGTGTGTGTGTGTGCGTGTGTGTGCTTTATTTTTTACGCGAGTGCTTTGTGTATGCATCTGCGCTAATGTCTATTGAGACTCATATTACGATTTTATATTGTTTATTTCATCATGAAGTGTAAATACACATACCATTGTGCAAACAAACAAAGCAGAATTTACCTAACCTTTATAGTGTCATCTGGACTCTGAGTTTTTTGGGGGGGTTTTCACAATGGATGTGACTTTAAGGGGAAAATCCAGTCCGAACATAAGTTAGTATGATAAGTAAGAGTAAAATATTACGAGTTCAACAGTAAAATTTTGATCGCCGGAAATCGGGTGAAAAATAAGGAAGTTATGACATTTTGAAGTTTGGCTAATTTTTCAGGAAATTGTTTTTGAACGGTCAATATGAATATGCGAATGGAAAAACCGAACATGTCATTCCCTCACAATCTGCCATATAGTTTGTACATAAAATTGTGAAATTTTCGATTTTTCAATCAAACACAATTATGTCCGAGGCTCAAATCCTGGTATATCTAACTGAACACTATTCTGAAGCTATTCAACTAGGCATAACATCTTGTTTCAGACTTCAATGACAAAAACATCGAATTTTTGTCATTTTATGTACACGATAAATGGAAAATTGTGAGGTTATATTATATGACATGGTTAGCTCACTCATTTGCATACGCTTGTACAAGAACTGTTGTACAGAAATTAGCAAAACTTCAAAATGTCATAACTTCCTTATTTTTCATCCGATTTCAGTCAAATTTTTACTGTTGAAATCGTAAGATTTTACTTTTTTTTTTTAAAAATCAGACTAACTTATACTTGAACTGGATTTCCTCTTTAATTTCATTCTTCGCTTGTCTGTGGCGGTAAAAACGTCAGTGCGAGAGACTATAGATGCAGTCCAACACCTGTGCGTGATTGGTTTGATGTTTTCCCCGTCCACTGCGTGTTGGGTCGACCCCATTTCATCACATTCACTTCGTTAAATTTAGCAAACGAGATCTTGGTGACGATGCGTTCAAGAGATGGGTTTATAATGCCAGACTTCTGAGGAAGTATTCATAGGTTAACAGCTAGAGAGCGTGCAAGAACGACGGGAATGTCCGCGCAGCTGAGCCAATAATAGTCTTGCGTCAAGGCGACTATTTCCTTTATTTAAAAGAAGGCTGATGAAAGACTATACCTAAAGAAAAATACAGTTGTTGTTGTTGTTGTTGTTGTGTCTTAGGCGCGAATGACGCGCCTAAAACACAACAACAACAACATCTGTATAGTTTGATTATCTTTTCCAAGAGGTTAATGGCATGGTCGCATGGAAATGATATCAATATCATTTTGTAAGGCATCTAACTATATTGGTTTGTCATCATTGTACGTTACATTCAGTTATGTATCCAACGTAATAACTATGTCCAATTATTTTAGTATACTGGTATAATTTGTTTGTGTTTGAAAAACGCACAAATAAACAATAAACCCTATATACCAAACCAATCTAGGAGCGGCAGTCAGACGTTGTATACGAATAAATAATCCCTTTGTTCAGTGCTTTCTGAAATCAGAGGCTGAGCTATTTACTCCTTTCAGCTTGTTCCTTAGGTTTTGATATACCGATATACTTGACGGGTTTAACGTGCTGGGCAGAGAATTTTATACATTATTATGCACATTATACATTACGAATATGGTAATTATCACTTAATGAACAACTTAAAACGTTATACCTGCACGCCTTTTTACACACATTCCATCTTCTGCATTCCAGAGGTCGCCGAGAGATACACTGTCTACTACAATTCCGTACATTTATGGTGACATTAATGTGTGGTGCTTCGCTGGTCTGCCTAATTACTCAAACGCTGGAGAACAGAGAAACTAATTAATTTTGTCACAGGTTGTCGCTTCCATATACTGCTCGATCAACATGATCAAATAAGACTTTGAAGGTTGTGGTCCCCTTTCGGAAAGCATCGAAAAATTAATGGGACTATCACGGCTTAAGATATAGTAACCGGTATATATCTGACAAACACTGAGTTTTGATGGACTTCATCATCAACATGACTATAGAATATTGAACTCAATACTGTGAGGTGACTTGATTACGCGTCCGAATCTAAAAGCGAGGGCAGGGAAGTTCTGGGCACGAATAATGTACCTGGAAAAAAAAATACATGTATTTACCTTTGATAACGAGGAAGAAATTGAGCCAAGCTTTAGTTCATGACAAAATGAGCTAAGCAATTGACATATGATTTACTTTGGTAAGTAGCCTACAAAATGATCTGAAACGAATTCAAACATTAATCATCAAGTATAGGGGTGGCGGTTTCTGCCAAGAGAGATGAAGTTTAAATAAATCAAGCTGACTTTGAGCTGGGCTGGTGTATTCCTCCTTCAACTTTCAAGACTCACCCACTGCAAAACTACAAAACTTAACATTGTTTCCTAAGTACTTTCCTATTGAGAAGCCTGCCACTTTTTGTTGTAACAAAATATTGACACAAACTAATTTTGGCAACAATCTTTATAAGCTATAAGTTGGGGTCACCGAACTTAAGTTACGTGCAGCACAAAGCAGTCCGCTCTCTTAATCAGCAGGCCCGCAAACATGGACGGGTGGATATAAAGCTATATCGAGCAGTTAATTACATAATGAAAAGGTTGCTATATAGGCTACTATTGAAAAATGTTCTTTTTATTGGTCAGGAGAAAATGACGCACCCCCTCCCCCCCCCCCCAAAAAAAAAAATAAATAAATAATAATGTCCCGCGTCTGAAGAGAAAACAGGGTGGCGGGATGGGAACAAAAATGATGTTAGACCCAGTAAGTAAGTCCAGGCGACTAAAATGATATTTATATTGAGTCTTCTATTATCAAAGTCGAATAAATTTAAAGCGGCATTGTGGCTCGAAATAAAATTAGTCTGTGAAAATTGCACGCACCTGCATCGGATTATGCACTTGCATGTTATTCTATATTGACCAAAAAAAAAAAAATTATTCTCTGTATAGGCATGCAAAGTGTCTCTGTATAATCACACAATAAAGAAAATTCCATGGTCGATGATGCGTGATCTTCTTGTTGTAAACAACGTTTTGTGTGTGTGTGTGTGTGTGTGTGTGTGTGCGTGTGTGTGTGTGTTTGTGTTGTGTGTGTACGTTTTTTCTGTGACATAACTGTTATACGACTACGATTTCTTTGTTCTCTTTACAGTGAAGTTGATGGCGAAATATAATAGCTATTTTTCATAACGATTTCTATACTCACAATAATTTTGAGGGGAAGTTTCTCACGTCAATCACAATCATGTCATGGCGCCTTGCCAAACTTAAGTTCAGTTTTTCGTTCGTGGAATTCTTCAAAACAATGCTGGGCAGGTGCAATTTCAAAACTTATAAAGGGAATTTCCCTCTGTATCAGCAAGTGCCAGATATTGGTGTCACATGCAGATAAAGTTAAGTTGTATTTTCCCACCCATCCCGCTCAAGTTTATATTCAACTTTGATTCTGCGTTATTTTTAATTACGGTATCCTATCTAGGGAAAACACTTACTCAATGTATCTTGATTGACTCTTACATCTCCAGAAAAAAAAAAGAAAAAAAAACCAAACAAGAACAAATCTCTCCGTATAAATCTACAAAGTATCTTGGAGATAATATAAATACTGACGTTTTATTTTTCGAAAGTAAGATTCCAAAGGTAACTGATGTTAATTATTATCTTCTTGGTCAATTCATGCACAAATTCAGTCATAATTAATACCTCCCACTTTCACTGGCTTGTTTATGAAAAACAACTCCTTCAGCTGATACCCAACTCGTCACTTATAATGAATTTCATTTTTCTTTGACCAGGACTATTTTTACTTAATCCATACCCATTTCCTTATGTTGGACCAATGTTGGAATAGATATGGTGATAGCTTAAAAGCGGGCCTAGGTATGAATTCTTTAAGAATTTTTTTTAAAGAATTTCTATTTCGATATTACAAAAATTCATCTGAATCTTATCGAATATGATGTTTTATATAAGCAAATAAAAAAACTGCTGTTTTTATTTCTCAATGGTTGCAAAAGTGCCGGGACATCTAACTTTAATTTTCCTTTAACAATTATGCGTATATATAGCTCTGCGGACCCATTCATCCATCATCACGTTTTGTCTTCACCTTCGACATTTTGTTTTTCAAACGATGTTATCAGCTACTCTTCTTCTTCTTCTTCTCTCTCTCTCTCTCTCTCTTCTTTCCTATTTTTTTCTGCATGATAACGACGTAGTGTTGGGATTTGTCTGTTTGTTTGTTTAGGACTTACTTGGTTTGTATTAATCTGTGACTATTGGGGTCTACTCCATACTTAGTTCGTGTAATTCGGTTTTATAATTCCACTTTTCATGTACAAAATAGAAGGGAAATGATAATATATATAATTATTTTACCTTGCTTGGGGGAAAAGCACCCTGTGTACAAGCATTGTTTTTTTAGAATCCCCCATCTCCAGCATTTTCAATATTTCGGAAGGTTTTAGTGGTTTTTCCTTCTACGTGTATCCATAAATTCCACTTATTATTTTTCTCATGTCGATGTAAAAATACGCACTTCTTCTGTAAACAAACAAAAAGAAAATCGCATTTACATTTTTTTTTTGGCGATAGAAAATGAATGAATGAATGAATGAATGAATGAATGAATGAATGAATGAATGAATGAATGAATGAATGAATGAACTCAATAGTGCTATGAGATTATCATGAAATACAACTTCATTTGCATGTGTGCGTGTGTACGACATGACTGTTACTTTGCTTGAATGCTTGCATGTAATCACGCTGTTCCTCTAGTTACCTTTGATTCAAGATATTTGCCTTTCTCACTTTGAACAACATTAAGTAATTCCACGAAAGGTGGGTAAGATGGTAATGTTCATGATGGGACATATTGACATTCACCGCTACATTATGGACTCCAAGCTTCAGTTAATGACATAATCATATGCTCTGTTATTGATTTCATGATTTAGGATTGAACTTGTTTCTGTAATACAAACAGAATGGTTCCAAATCCGATAGCATTCTGTTTGTAATAATTCGTTGTATTCTTATATCAAACCGACGAAAAACTAGGCCGACTACAATTTTTCTCACCTCATCTCTGTTATCATACAGAGTTCATTTGCTAGAATCCACCGGCGGCTATAGATAGGGCCAATTATCCTACATTTAACTATATTTGGGGGTTTTCTCTCCCTGGGATCATGCGAATGATATCTTCGACGGTCGACGTCATTAATTGCTCGTGTTTTATCGTTTCGGGCGGAAACAGGCGACCAGAGAATGTTTCCACACGTCGTTTCGACTCAAGTCAGTCATGGCAGGTCATATTATTTGCCTGTCATTATCCGTTCGTGTGGACGTGAGACGGGAAGTACTTGGCCCCGGGGATCCGGGGAGGCAGACCCGATATCACCGCTGTGAGCTGCTTACTTGACCCTTTTTCAAACCTATCTATAAAACCAGTCTCATGCAGCTTGATCTTCTTCACAGACTGTCATTACTTCTCCAGTTGTCAGACTGCTTCGAATATTATAAAAAAAGACAAAAAATCTGGAATGTTCCTATTTTATACCCTGTGTAGAGTGTCATGCTATATTCTGACAACCGTGGATACACTGGTGCTACACGAAATAGACCAATTTACGAATATACATTCAAATTCTTATTATAAGATCGTAACACATAGGCCTATATTGAAGGGGCTGCTCCTTTACCCCCAACCCCACCCCCCCCCCCCCAAAAAAAAATAGCTTGATTTCAGGTCGTCCGACTCTGTTATATCGGTGCACACAAATTGGATTCTTAAAAGTACTAAAATTCTTTTGATAAGAACTTGGAATAAGCAAGTTTCGAATCGCATTGCAGATGTTCTACTCTGAAAAACTCGTCTTCAAGACAATATTTTTTCACGTGTCATATCCTATGAAATAGACCGGTATTACAGCAGATTCCAAATGAATTTTATGCAAATCCTTACATTAACAGTGATCCCGACAAGAAAGCTTGTTCGTGACTTACCCAACATAGCAGCAATTCATGCAAACAAGATTCCTATTATTCAAATACATTGAGTGTATGTACAGATGGACAAGATATTGCGCGTTTTCGCGTCTTCAGAGGGGAAAGAATATTTAATCATTCAGAAAATCGGCCTTTATGGACTTTCTGTTTATCTTAACAATTTGAACGCACGTTCAATATTCTGATCATGTCGCGTAACATCCTACAAGCAAGGCTTTGGCTTCAGGCGGGATACTTTGTTTGTATGCTTTCTAATGGAAAGGAAGAACAAAGAAAGAGAAATTACATTATTCGCATGAAATCATTCAAGCTTTGTGATAACTTGGCAATGATTATTTCACTGGAAAAGAATAGTTATCTTATTCATATTATGATGTCATCGATTTTCATGACTGTACCTTGATTGAGATTTTCGACATCATGAATTCTTTATTTACGGACAACTGTATTATGCATCATCATTATGGCTCTTCAGACATGCCAATAATTGTAGCAGTTAGTGGCTTTATTAAGTGAGATTGTCATGATGATAGGCCAAAATGACAGAAAAAGACTAAAAAAAGGATCAGACAAGTTTAATACGAAAAAAAAAAAGGGTCAGAATTGTATAGAATGTGTAAGTGGCCAGCGGAAAAAAAAGAAGAAAAAAACCAAACTTGAACGGTCAAATGGATCGAATGTCATCATAGACATGTGACCGTATAAAGCAAATACAATATAACTATATGCGGTAAAGTAGCGAACTTCTAAACATTTTCCTTTAAAAACTCGGTTCAGAAAATGAGTAATTCACATCTTTGATTCCGAAAAACGTCAACAAGCGACTAAAAATGTAAGTTGCGTGAGAATGCTATACTCACCACTGAGAGATGACCTCTTTTTTTTCTC
The DNA here is from genome assembly GCA_033980235.1 of Diadema setosum. Taxonomy (NCBI): domain Eukaryota; kingdom Metazoa; phylum Echinodermata; class Echinoidea; order Diadematoida; family Diadematidae; genus Diadema; species Diadema setosum. The sequence goes on along the minus strand of CM067066.1, from coordinate 31,348,316 downwards.
TCAGAACGATACCTATTTTGAAATACACTCCAACAGTGTTTGTTATCATAAGGAAAGGGAACTAGGATATCAGTGGTTGATGCAATAAGGAACTTTACTTTGCATGTTTGATGGGTACATCCAAATTTGCAGAGATACATATCTATTTTGAGACTGAAAGCCAGAAAATGAGTGTTTTATAACATGGCTATATCCAGTAGATTGTTGCCTTATTCACTGAATGTGAAGTGGTAAAAGTGGCAAAATATCATTTTCAGTCATTTCAAATATTCATATCGGAAGTTTTGTTATCATACTCCACAGATACCTCAGACATGATAAGTATAGCGACTTTGCATGCGAGTTTCCCTGTTATAATTATCAGGCTTTCCGACTATCGTTAAATAACTGGAAGCTAAAAAAAAAATGAATAGAAGAATCACCTCGATCATGGGCACTTTCCCCTAATATAATGATCTTAATTACGTGTTAGTAAACCAGTATATACTCATGTCAACCAAAAAAAAAAAAAGATCTCATAAAACGAAATCTATATATTTCTTTATTGTTACATTTCCATTTTCCTCGTAATGCGCCATCGAAATGAAATGAAAATTATTTCAATTTAAAAAGCGTAAAATACTTTTTCATGATGCGCACAAAATGTGCATTTCATAGTTTGCTATCTTTCAATCTGCCAAATATGATCTTTCAAATAAAATATACTCTAACGGAGAGTGTTCCAGAGTGTTTACTTAATGTTTTGCAGTTAAAAGTGTATTTTATGAACTGCACTTGATTCGCTGCTCCGAGTCAAACCACACAGATAACAAGACATTTGCATCTGCGACAATATTGCTCTGGTCTTATTTTCTTCAAGGACTTACTATGTCATGTTCGAGCTTGGGTTAAGGGTTGTGTTAGGGTATTGAGTTTTTGAGGATTAAGATTAGGGTTAGGGTTATGTTTGTGCAAAATGTTTGGCTTGTCATGCATTCTTTATCCTCCTCTCAGTCAATAGGAATTCTGAAACTGTGTTACCAGTAATAACCAAAGAGATGTTCAAATACAAATGTCGGAAAGAAATCATGATTATGGAAGTCTCCTTTAATCGCGTCAGTTTCGAGCATTGCCATACAGAATTAAAAGGAGTGGGGTCTACTCAATCTACAACACATTCTTTGTTATTAGAGAATCTTTAAAGAGAATCAACCCTAACATATACATGTGGATTGTGTGAATGCAGCAATATCAGTAAAATACATCAGCGAAGTTTGAATAAAATCGGACATTCCGTTGAAAAGTTTGATAATAATTCTATAAGTTTCGGTGCCGCCATCGCTGCTATAACGGATGAGAAGACTATTGCAGTCGTGACGTCACGTGTGGACAACGATATAAAGAAAATATACAAAGAACAATTTCCTAAATTACAATTTTTGTAAAAAGTATACATTACCTCCACTTGTTACTGCATGACAGTTATAATGTTAAGAGTAATAATTATCATTTTCCCTGCTTTCTGAAAGATAATGAGTCATCAAGTATGGATACTATTTCAGAAATGCTATATACGCATGTTGAATTTCTTCATATTTTCTTTACATCGTTGTCCATATCACCAGACGTGACTTCGCAAAATTTTGTAGTATAAATCCTCATCCAGCTATAGCTGCACCGAAACTTTAACAAATTCATAACTTTACAACGGATTGTCCGATTTTCCTCAAACTGAAGTGCTCGACTAATATTGCTGCATTTCCTCAGTTATACTTTGATTTGATTTGATTTGATTTGATTTGATTTATTGGTTCCTGTATTATTATACACGAACAATCATGTACATGTGTTACAATTCATATACATTGTTGGTGCCATACATAATATGCATAAACATTAGTTGTTAACGAAATATTTTTTTCTTCATTGCATTTACACACTATACAGCAGAAACCTATCAGCAATACAATGAATGATACAATAGGGCTATACAGCTTAAGCGTGGCTTGATTTGCGTGCAGCCCTCGTATACATAATACACATTATATTTAAAAAAAAATAGGAGGGAGGGATGACTTGCGTATAGAGAGATAGGATAAGTATAAGGAGAAAGGGAAAGGACAGGTCTGTCTGCTTTCACTAAAGGCTTACACAAAGTTGTACAGTATTTCACCTGCATGGATCACTGAGGCATGACAAAATATTTTCTCATCGAGGTACAGGTGAACAGCTACAGTTCCTGGTTGTTTACATGATTACGTAATAGATGAAATGCGGCGATATTTCTACTTCTGTTTCATTGTTATAGGGTTAGGGTTAGGGTTAGGGATTGTCCTGTGTAGGATCATCGTGTTGGAGAGCAGACATTGCGCATCGAGCAAACCTTGGCTTCTATTTATCAGTATATTAATAATACATGTACGCTAGAGTATAGAAGGCTGCAGAATGCCTGAGTGATCACGAAAACATTGATTCGCAGGATATGGAAATTTTCCACAGAGTATAAGAAATTCATCTTTCAACTGATTTGTGTTGTTATTGATACACACTCTGGATTTTTGCCAATAATGCAACGTAATGTCAAAGCAATAATAATAGGGTATAATGCTTGACTATCAAGCGTGCAACCGGGTGTTTGTTCCTCATAACCAGGGAGGTGAGAATTCACCTCCTTGATATAACCCGAAAATTTACAAAAGCATAAAGAAAAACCAATAAAATGTTGTTCTTGATGCCATACAATTCCCCGTCCAAGGACTCATAACTGTAATTATTTACTTATTTTTGTCTTTTGTGGGTGGGAGGGATGAACTTTGACAGCTTTTCACAGTAGAACATAATCAAGCATATTATACCAGGCTATATGGTGTGTACATTACATGGCTGCACGACCTTCTGCAATGCTGCTTAATTTTGTAAAACTCATAATTCATAACAAACTATAAATCTCAAACGCCGGCAATTCATTCCCTATGACCCATGGTAAGCAAGGTCCTTATACAAGTGCTATTATAGATTGTAATATATTTTTAACGGTAGCAATTCCAATTCCATATAGATATTGATAGTTTGAGACTTGTGTGGGTGACGATCACTAATCTGGTGAATTTTCTCTATAACTCTTATAGTTATGATTCGGCAATTAGTTTTTAATGCCAAATAAGTCAACGCGAATCTCAAAGGTCTTGATTCTCGATGCCTCCCCCTCTCCCCGTCTCCCCTCTCTCTCCCTCTCTCCCTCTCTCTCTCCCTCTCTCTCTCTCTCTCTCTCTCTCTTATATACTCTTACTCTCAAGTTTAAATTTGACGGAACTCCAGTATTAACATTTTGTCTTTCAACGAAATTTGTTTTTCAATTGCGTATCAATAGTATTACGTAAAACAGACATTGAAATCACCGATACACCAATTAAAATCCAAAAACACAATCATGTATGGAGTATAGGTTGATAGATGTATTGAAGAGCAGGTATAGGCCTACATGAGTTAAACTTTCGGAACTTATCGTACAGACATCATCGACAATTTTAGATGTATTGGTTCACAGTCATTAAAGACACCGCAATTCACTATCAGGTGTATTAAAGTAATACATGCATCCCCTTGAAAGATGTGAAAAGTGATGACACGTATAATTATTATATGCAAATGATATTGCACCATTTTCTTTTCGACGTTTACTAGCTGATAACATTTTGTTACGTCTATTGACATTAATGTCTAAAACGATGAACTTTGCCCCTTATCATCTCTCACCCAGACAAAGTAATGTCTCAAAGTAAAGCTAAGAATTTAATATACCGCTATCTGTTATGATTTACCTCATCCATTTCATTTCCCCCTTATCGTAGTCACGATTTATACAATCCCTGAGTGTATTTGCATGTACTTATAATTGAACTTGTTATTATAGGGCAAATATGCCTTCGGGATATGTGTGTTTGCATTGCCGTGACGTGACGTCTCATGTGTATCAATTTCGAGCATGACACTGCTATGTATAAAAGGCATCTTCGTTTACGTTATAAATTTGCTTTCATCTTCGTAGATCTATATGATAAACGACGTTTAGAGAACATGCATCTATCTTCACAAACACGTTTCATTTCACGTGAAGTTTTGAACCTATTATGTACACGACCGGGAAAGCGCCTTCTCTTATTTGCACAATATATAATCATTATATTATATATCTCTCTTCTCGCTATCGAGTGCTGTACAACAGCGTATATTGTTGTTATTCTTAACCTGTATACATACCTGGCGCGACTTGCAGAACCAGGGGTGAAATTCTCACCTCCCTGGAAGAACAAAGGAGGTTCAAGAGATGGAGTTGTAACAGTCTTATCCCCTTTGAACCAGGGTGCACACCTCCCTGCATGCTTTGAACCCATAATTATGCCGCCACATTCAAAGACGTATAAAGTAACCTATTATATGCCAACCTGGATATGCCTCACAGATCATTAAAACTACACATGGATGGGAAGACAATGATTCATGTCTCATTACAATGACCATCCACTTTCTATATAATAAGGAAGATTATGTTTTTTTATCAAGCACGTACTCATAAAAGATGAGCGATGAAATAAAGACACGGGGATGCGCGAATGTAGCGCAAAAAAAAAATGAAACAAAAATTTAAATTTCTGATATACTCGACAGGTCATCAATTAGTTGTTTTGCTCAATATGTTATAATAAATCACCCTCAGTTTTTCTGTATTATGATAACTCTGTTTCGTTGCTCTATACTACAAATCACTCTTGCCTTTTCACCAGAATGCAATCTTTTTTGGTCATCCTGAACAAGCTGATTTTCATTCTGGATATAGGCTCCTTGGTCAACGCAAGAAAGAGAGACAAAAAAAAAAACGTATAAAGATTCGATTTAGTATTTTCTCACTTCAATTCTTTTAACATCGTTTCGTAGATAACATTTTTGATCTGCTCATGGATATGGGGAGAATGATGGAGTTGATGGAGGGGGGGGGGGAGAGGAATTGATTCTCAAAGAAGAGCTCGTTGCTTCTGGTTTCAGAAATATCGTGTGTTTTAGGGCTACAGTTCCGAAAGTAGTAGTTGATGTATCAATTTTCTGGTTGTTTCAGATGGTCGAAGACCCAAGCAAGCAAAAAGCAAACAGTCTATCGTCTTTCTGGTTTGTTCTGCGAATTACTGGTTCACTTTTCCCTTTAGATGACTCGTTTTACCAATGTTCCTTATACTTATATTTCCTATCTCTAACACATTAAATGCATCCTAATTTTTGTATCGATGGCGCCCATAAATATAATTATAATAAGTATAAAGGATGCACATAAACCATGTTAACATCAACTATGTAACCAGTATTGAAAAAGAAAAATCAATATCATTTGATTTGAGTGTTATGCATTTACTTCCTCTTTTGGGAAGTGACTGCGAGAAAGGATATAGAGCGAATTATATACTTGTATGATTAGAAAATTTTCCACTCACCCTTTGGTTATTCTGTTCACATTTGTTAAGTTTTTTTTTTTTCTATTTACATAAGGCGCGGTGGAAATGTTCCCATGACTGCGAGACAAAAGCGTCTCGGCCTACTGGGCACTCGTTATGTGCATGCACGAACTTAACCCCCCCCCCCCCCCCCCTCCCTCTTTCCGAGGGTTTCTCCCGGAAATGTGTACACACCTTCCCTTGAATTGGAAGAAGAATGTGTTCAGAAAGACAAAGGGATTAAATAAACCTTGTTTTATTTTGAGAGGGAGAAGAGTTGAGATGAATGGTCATACCATTATGCAGCTTGTGAAAAGTGATGAAAATTTTATGTCGATTGTGATGAATATAATTATTATAGACTTACGAGAGAGTATGTTTTTCTCCGAAGAGATTGAGAAGATAATATGGAGACTGAGATAATGCACTTTGAATAGTCGATTCCGTGAGTTTCAACGAAGTTGTTGCATGGCGTCAAACGAATTATTTTTGTTCATCAGATAACTCCTGTTTCTTTTGTGGGAAAGAGGAGGAAACACAATTTTTTGATATTCGATTTATACTACAATCATGCGCAAACCGTCATGAAGGCTGAAGGCTGTTATAATATATGCAGAATTGTTAAACTTAAATAGAAGACATTGTTGTCATGTTTTGTGTGTATAAAGTCTATAGGGAACTTTAATCAGTTTCATGATCTTTATACACATTTGATATAGTGAGAGTAGGACATTAATAACGGGTGATGTTGAAAAACACCCTTACAGACACAGAAATGATAACTACAAAGTGCGATTGAAAAATAACGTTTTGAAGAGAGAAAATTAACCTTCATGATTAACGTGATATGGCCTCTGTTGTGTGCGGTGTTTTTTTTTCGGGGGGGGGGGGGGGCAGAACAACATATTTTAAACAATAAGCATTGTCTGTTAGATCACTTTTCTTTGTGGTATACTATTTCATCCCACTCGATATTCATACATGAGCTATAGATGATTTGATTTGATTTGATTTGATTTATTTGATGAATTGAGGATAAGCAAAGACCATCACAATGAACCACCTCGTCCACCTGCCTCGTACAACATTTTTTTTTTTTTTTTGGGGGGGGGGGGAGGGGGGGTAGAGAATAGAGGGCTTGAGAGGGGAAGTTCATACAAAAAGGATGTGGGTTGTTTTTTTTTTTCAAAGAGACAGACTAGGAGGGATGAAGACCATCTTTGACAAAAATCTCAATTCTATGATTCTGCTTACACTTTTACATTATTATACTTGACCGTCGATTCTCTGGACTGTACACATTTATAGTGAGACACAGTCTTGTGTAATCAAGCGATGTCCAAATTCATTAAAATCATATATTTTTGTCGTCTACCTATATATTAGACCTCTGTACATATTTGACGGAACTTTCCGGGATTAAGAATTGGGGGAAAAAATATTCACGTACAGCCTAGGTAATCGTATTGAAGATGTTAGGATAATTTGCACCTGTGCTATTCGATATATACTATCAGAACATAGATCCTGCACTAGCTTTCATTCGCGGCATAGACCTTTTAAGTTTTCTCAGTGGCATTTATTTCCCGGAATGACTGAGAATATTCGATACCGCCGAAGAGACGTTGCTGACGTGTGAATACAAAATAAATAATATAGAAAGAGAACGGAAAGAGAAAAGGAATTGAGAAGTGGAAGGAGACGAATATATAGTATAGGCCTATATAATCGTAGTGATAACACCATTAGGGCCTGCAAGATTTAACAATCTAGCAAATCGTAGCCTCATTGCACTAGAGTTCATTAGTGTAATACATGTCTCTTATTTTCCGTTTGAGAATGGCTTGAATTGAGGATAATGTCTTGGATCTAAGCTTATATAGGCTCCTTCCAAAGGAGAAAGGTATAAATAATCGAAATTGAAGAACTTGTTCAGAAGGTGATGGTACACAAATTGTACAATAGGCCCTATTAGTATACTATATTATATTATATTATATATATTATATTATATTATATTATATTATATTATATTATATTATATTATATTATATATATTATATTATATTATATTATATTATATTATATTATATTACATTATATCTTATTATGTCATATTATATCATATTGTGACATTGTACTAGATAAAGGCAGACAAACTTATTAGGAGCTACGTTATTGAGTTGCAATTTTAGTTGATCATGATGAAGTTTTATTTTCCTTGTGAAAGTACATTTACTTTTTCATGCAGAATTTATGTCATTTACAGAGGATAATCATGTATACGAATGAAATACCTGATCGTATCGATTCAATCATTAAAATTCAAAGGGAAAACAAAATCACTCGAAACATGCAATAACATTTTTCGACGGAATGCAAGAAGAGCACGTCAATTTTGCTACAACCAAGAATCGAGGTCCTCGCTGGCGCGCCTAGCAGTAAATGCAACGCGGAATAATATACTGGAGATAAAAGGCTGTTCGGTTCACGCCACGCCTGCGCTGCGAATGCAGCAGCAGCATGCTCGACGAGATACACACACACATGTGTAACAATGCTATGCATCCAGGCATTCTGTGGCGTTGCTGAATACGAAGAGAATCAGCGGTGCCACGCGAGAAGACCCCGACAGTCGACCGCGCATTCCATTATCTGACGTAGGGGACATACCCCTTCGTTACCCCTTCACACAAGTATCGTGATTGGTCGAAGCATAACTACAATGAGACCAATCACATTCCGTGGCTATGGCTCCCTTTCTTGTCTCTGATTGGTTATTTTCTCATTACATCACCATTGACCAATCATGGATGAGATGTATGATGTCATCCAGGAATATTGGTGCTTTTTATTATGAGCGCACTCTTATTCCTAATCAGTTGTGCTCTGTCTCTCATTGCTGTCGGAACTACGCCACCTTAGTGAAAGACACATCCAAGCCTATATTTCACGTTTTTCAAAACTTTTCAATATTTCCATCGACTGGATCTGAAAGGAAAATGTCCCTGGAATGTCATCAAATCGAGTCGTCTAGCTTTTTGACTCTTCAAAAGCACTCGCTGCCGGTAGGCAGTCTATTCTCGCCGCCCAGCGATTTAATGAAAGGTTGGTGAAAATTTACGTTATTTTGTGAGAATTAGGATATTTCTGTGTGTGTAAATAATTTTCGAGTTGTTCTCACGAGTCAGGATTGATGAAAGCTTACAAATACTTGCATGAAAATACCAGATACTTCGACATGATGAAATAAACGGGAGAAACAAGTGTATTTTAGGGTGCGGCAGACGGTTGTTAAACATGGCGACCGCGGGAACGGAGGAGCGTGTTGACGTAGTCACGTGACTTTCATATGCAAATTACTACCCGTGCTTTGTATGTAACAGTGCGCACATCGCTAGGCGAGCACATTGTTCCTCTTGGTGGGTTGCATCAGAATACTACTGCAACTTATTGTAACCGTTGTCGGCGCGCGCGCAATTCTTCGCCCTTGCATGATGACTTGTGTCGGAGTGTGAAGTTGTGAACTGAAATGTGAATAATGAGATTGAAATAGAATCTGGGAGCAGGGCAACATTTTTCACATCAGTCAGTCTGTATCTTGTTTAAGTTGTTAACTAACCTTGCTAACTGGTAAAAGCAGAGCAACGTCAGTAAACGCCCCCGGCATGTGAATATATATGTAGTTTTATTGAACATTTTCACATACTAACCTGATGTGTAACCAGTTAGAAAGAACATAATTTTGCACTTGGAGCCTCGTTGCTAGCTCTTGTCATTGCCATTTTTACCTTTACATTAGAGATCTAATTTTATATAAAATTCTCAATATATTGGTAAATTTAACACGTTTTTTAGATTTAAAACTACTAAAAGGTAAATAAGTAACAACGTTAGGTTTTTATTGTCTTTTATTTTTGTATTTCATTCTCTTATTTATTTTTTATATTTTTGTATTCTAGCCATGGCCATGTAACCGTTAACGTTAGTTACTAGAGTTCTTAACTAGTTTCAGTTTGATTTCGGTCTAGTTAAAACTTTTTGTTATGTATCCACTAAATCTTGGGTAATGTGTGTGTGGCTGTGAGTTCTCGACTAAAATTACATCCCAATCTTGATACCGTACTGTGATCATTGAGCCTCTGTGACATACAATGTACACATTGTACTTATTTGTTGACGTTTGTATTTTATGTTTAGTTTAAGACTGTAAGAGCACTTGTAGCTTTTTTTTTCCACATCCAAGACTTGAGTTTTGATCCCCCCCCCCCCCCCATAATGTTGTAGGGTAGATATTGACATTTTGAGCTTGCTAATTATAGAAGTTAAAGAAGGATACATATTTACAAACAAAGTCTCGCACGTCAGAAGTCTCTCTTGCTCACAGTCCTACATCTGACAATCTTTCTCATTTCTTGCCCCCCCCCCCACCCCACAAAAAAAAAACTGACCCCAAAATGTGTAAACTTATTTCCAACCCCCTAAAAAGTCATATTTGTGACAATCTCTTTTTGATTTTATTTGAAAAAGGCAAAATATTTAGGTTCTATATAGCATGCGCAAGATTGCAGAATTAACAGCTTAAAATGCTGAAGCAAACATAGGAAGGACAACATAACCCCCTCCCCCCCCCCCCCCCCCAACTCAGTTGCTTTACTTCCTCTAGCCACACTTATGCACTATAAAATCTTGGAGAATGTTCCTAGGATATTTCAATCACTCCACTTATATTTTGTGTGAAGATTTCAACATCAGTACATTATTTGCTACAATGTCTGGGTACTATGCCTTTTGTCAAAGTACTTACGTACTGTAAATAGCCACAGTCATTTGGTCTTTACTTGTGTGTACCGGTATAAGATAAGATGGAATGCTAAACATTTCTTTTCTGTTTGTGTTTTCATTTCAGATCCAAATATGATGCAAGGGCTGTCATTTTTTGCTGAAGGTGAGACTTACATTCTCTAGGACTAAACATGTGCATTGCCTTATGCAAAAGGTTGTTTTCATAACTAGAGCTACAACATGTCTGTGAATTGGTATTTACAAGTTGTAAGCCACATGAGTGTACATTGAGAGAATTGAATTGTGTACTACATTGAAAATGAAGTGAGAATGATTGCCCTGCCCACAAATTTAATGCACTTGTTATTGACAATTTCTCCAGTGATTACTGATGGGATCTACTGTATTCAGCACATACCTCAAAAGGTGATCGTCCACGAGGAGGAAAGAAATGTATGCAAAAACAGAATCACAAAATCATAGGCCATGGGCAACTATAACTTCCAAGTATTTTGTTGCAGGGTAGCCATTCTGATATTCAGTGTAGTCAAACTTTGTTATCGTACATGTAAGGCTGTTGACAGTGATATTCAGATTAAAAAGATTTAGGGCTCTTTAAGAGTAATTGGTTGAGTTAGGTTCCTATTTTCAATACCATATTATTAGAAGAGTTTTTTTTTTTTTTTTTTTTTTTTTTTTCAAAAGAAACACACTCTCATAGGTTATACATTATTACATTTTATAATATCCAGATACTGAAAGTGCAGAACTTGTGTCAGTAGCTGATGAGGTAAGTGGAGTGGCTGAAGATTTGGTGGATCTTGGGTATGACACAAACTCTGAAATTGCATCACCCATATCTGCCAAAAGTCTTTGGGGAGACGCATCTACGCCATCCAGTTCTGTTGGATCATGCACCGAGGAAGATCTCTTCCCGGATTTTGAGGAAGAAACAAGGAACTCCCTGATTTCCATTCTGGACGATGACAAAGAGTGGAACAAGTCACTAAGTGGTCCTCCCATGTCAAACCAGTCTGGGGAAGGATCCACTCGGGACCAATCCCCAAGGAGTCCCATGGTAGGCCAGGTCCCTAACGCTACCACCACTCCACATGTTGACTTTACAAGTGCTCTGCGAGATCGAAATCTGTTGCAGCCAAGCAGTCCAGTAACCGAGGGGACCACTACTCTTTTGCAGACAGCCAAGCCTAGTAGGAAACGAGCTGCAGCTTCTACAAGGTACAGCTAACCCCCTATGTTTGTAATGGTTTTAAATCATACAGTCATGAATGCTCCTTTCATGCTGTGTGAACTAATGACTATGTACTCACTTAACATTACATACTTTTCTTCCCACTTTTTCCTACACAGCTCTAGCACCAGTAAGAGGATACCATACATAAAGCACTACCTTACCTTGAATTTATATATTAACCTTGGTTGTTTGTCCTTTTCATTTAGCACCTGTGGACTAGCCCCCGGTAAAAGGCCCAGGAAACAGCAGTACCCGAGTCTTCTCCAGGCACTGCCAGACAAGTTGAATGGTGCAGCATTGCGCATCAACATTCAGCCAGAAAAGCACCACAGAGCCCGCTACAGGACGGAAGGCAGTAGGGGAAGCGTCAAGGATGAGAGTGGTGACTGCTATCCAAAGCTCCAGGTGAGCCAAGCTCATTTTTGCTCTGTGTGAGAAGGCCCTTTCTGCTTTCTCCACTGCAACTCTCTGAATATCTTCATGAATTTTGGAATAAGTTATCAAGTATTTGAGATTTGTAACAATGAAATGCAAGTATATCCTGACAGCTGTTGGAATTCAACGGTCTCGGTACAAGCATTTTGAAATATTCAATCAAATATAGATCAGTCCCCCTGCCCTCTCAGAAAAATTTATCAGGGAATATGTCACATGATTTTGCTCCAGGTACAACTCATTTTATCAAGACAAGTGTCATTATGCCAGAGCTTGGTGTAGTACCAAAAAGCATGTTGATGAGAAATGCATTGCAGTGAAATATAGATGCTAACTTCATTTTAGTTTGAGGAACCTTTGCTCCTAATTCTTCACATTTTCTTACTGATTTGTAGCTGGAAGGGGTCAATCAACCAGTTCTGCTGCAGGTGTTTGTGGGCATCGACCAGGGAAAGATCCGACCACATGGCTACTACCAGGCCTGCAAGGTGACGGGTCGTAACACCACACCATGCGAAGAGAACGACATCGATGGCACCACTGTCCTGGAGGTACCTTGGGAACCTAGCGATGGGAAAATGGAACTCAGGTGAGAGTGCCATTTTTCTGCAATCTCCTTCGTAATGGCTGTAACAAAAAATTTCAAAGTAATGTCCTTTGTGCAATATTAGTAAGATTCTTCTTGTGTTTTCATTTTAGTTCTCAACTTTTATGAAATACACTTGTCATTTCAGTGTTGACTGCATTGGCATCTTGAAACTTCGCAACGCAGACGTGGAGCAGAGGATAGGGCCAATCCGTTCGAAAAGGAAGAGCACATGTGTCCGTCTGGTCTTCAGAGTTTACGTGCCTTCAAATGATGGATTCTTCACCTTACAAGCATTGTCCAGACCAATTACATGCAGTGAGTGTGTTTTTACTTATTTATTGACCCTGCCCATTACATCACACTGTTTGTTAGCATATATCCTTGTGTGCAGTGTTTACCCAAAGCTTAGATATAAGTAAGAGATGGAAATGTTATTGCTCTTTGTCGGATGTAAGTGCTCGAATATGCTCCAGTTAATTGTCAATTTAAGAATTTAATTCTTCTGATTGCTCTTGGCGGTGGCAATGTGTGAGAGACTGAGATTAACTAAAATTATTTTTATGTGTTACAGCTCAACCACTTGGTCACCCTGAGATAGTAAAGAAGAGTTTGACGCAGTGCTCGGTAGCTGGTGGAGAGGAGCTCTTCATTATCGGCAAGAACTTCACATCAAAGGCCACCACAGAAGTCAAGCTGAGACAACTGGATGACAATGGCAAAGTTACCTGGGAAGGCGACTGTGAGATTGACAAGGCTCTCTTCCAGAATGTAAGTCAACCAGATCAGTGTGTGTGTGTGTGTGTGTGTATGCATGTCTGTGATACCTTTACAGACATAGTGAAGATTGTAACAAGAAATCTGAACAAGAAGCCGACTTGTGTGTGCAAAGATTTCCTTGATGTGAATGAAATCTGGCAGAGTTTCATAGAATTTGCAAGGTGTATTACCAACCTTTGATAGTGCAAGACAATCACTTCACACTATGTTTCCGTAATGCTCATTTCTAAACTGATGTTAATACAATTCTATATATCTTGACTTTGCTTGTTCTCAGACACACATTGTGTGCAAGATCCCACCGTACGCAAACCAGAAGGTCACCGTTCCTGTCCGTGTGTACTTGGTAGTCATTGGCAAACCAAATCACTGCAGTGAACTGGAAGCCCACCCAATCGATTACATCCCCAAGCCTGGTAAGGAACACCACTTCAACATTTCATTGACCAGGAGAAATTTTGGTCGTGCAGGTCATTCTTGTCAGCTCACTACAATGTGCATGACTCAAGGCCAATGTGTCTCTTGACTTTAGACTGCTATCAATACCTTACCACTCTTTGAAAGTCGGAAGAAAAATTGCAGAAGCAAAAGCAGCTGAATGGTAACATGCTCTGAAACACAAATCTTTCTCTATTGGACTTTGTAAGGAATTGCTTCAGAAAAACTGAAGGCAGCAAATGCAGAGCTTCTGGGAAGCAAGTATATTTTAGACTCGAATGGTTTTCCGGGCTCTGGAGTAAAACTTGATTGTGTGTTTTAGATATCTCATATGGAGGCAGACATCATATGACTGCATCAAAAAACTCCTGCAGCAGCAAAATTTCCAAAACAACTTGATCCTGCAAGAGACACATTGTATCTACTGACAAGAATTTCTTGGATTTGCAGGATGGTGGTGGTTTCAGTAATGTAGAATCATGTCCAGCAATAATATTGGTATCAATGAATCCCGAGGCATCATTTATGCCATTTTTTTTTTTTAATAAGTTTTGTAGGGTTTTTTTCTTTTTTTTTTTCTCGTTGTCTGATAGGCAGTCTTTTTTTCTTTTTTTTCAAAGACTTCTTTTTTCCAAAACTTATTTTTTTACTTTTTTTCTTCCAAAACTTCTTTTTTCCAAAACTTTTTTTTTTAACTTAATTTTTTTTTTTTTGGGGGAATTCTTGTATGCAAGACGACCGTTCTTTAAAAAATCGTTAACAGGCAAGCAGTGCCGGTGGTGAAACGATATTGTTGAAAGAGTCTGTGATACTCGACTAATACAAAGCCCATCATCACTCTCTGAAAAGCAGAGAATATTTTCAGCCAATGTTATTTCTGGACTTGATTTGTTATATGTTATGAGGCACCCATATTAAAGTAAGAAGCCATCTAGGAAAGGGAATTATGTAGACTTCTGTTTTGCTCCTAGGCCTCATTTGTATTGTTTTAATGGAATGCAAAATTCAAGAATGTCACTTTTCCATTGCAGTTACCCTCTGAAATCAATTACATTAGGACCTTTTGTACTGTAGTAAGCAGAATGCTCGAAATGACAGAGCAAAATTTTTTTTATACAAAGAAATTGACCAGAGGGAAGTAAAATGAAAATCCTAAAAATTGCCACTTCCTAGAGCTTTGATATGGGTGCTTCAAGTAACCTGCAAATCCATTATGTGCGACCCATGAAGGGAAAAGCATGTTGCCAATTTTCAAATCTTTACTGAGTAATGCGCTCCTTTTCTCATTTCTTATAAGCCACCACCCTTAAGAGTGTCGAGGAGAATATATTTGCTGAAAAGCCAAGAAGCCCTTTCACAGAAAGCTGCAGGGCTTACACTAATACATTTTATTTCTTCAATAAGAGTATGTGAGAGCAGTAGCCAAGTTGGCCATTTGACAGTTGTTATCCCCTGTTTCTTCGGTTTCATTATAGGGGGAAAAATTTTACAACAACATCAAAATCATAATTGGCAGCATTCTTCTCTCTTGAACTTGTCTGTTGTAATCGACAGTGGAAATGTGTTGACAAGGGTATGCATGCAGTAGACCCCTGTAACTTGAGCAAAACTTGGTCAGAAAAAAAAAAAAAAAAACGAGATGCGCTTAGGGAAATTTGATGGAATTAAAGAGGCATCATGGCTAACTGGCATACATCGAGTATGCCATAGTTCATACAAGCGTCATTTTCCGCCATTTTATATGTCTCGATGCTCAACATGTCACAGGATTACTGGATGCATATTCATTGTTGTATAAAATGTTGCAAATTTAAGTGGGTCAGTAGTTGCAAGACAGGTCTACACTTGCATATCTTTCACCAGTGTTCTTTCTTCTTTTCTTAAGGTTTACTATTATCTCAAGGAATAATTAGGCTACAGCAAGCCTCATGAATGCTCTTTTAATATGCCAATTTCTTGTCTATCTTTCAAAAATACATATAGATTTATTTAAAATGATAAAATTGCAAGAGCATACAACTTTCAACAAAAATTTTCAACCATTTTGGACAAAGTTTCTATGTTCTTTTGTATGTGTCAAAGTGCACACTTCATTTCTTCAGAAAAGTGTTGATAAAAATTGACTACCAAAACCTATGTGAAGTGATGAAAGACCTGTCCTGCATTATACATGGTAGAATAGTATATGTCCCCATCCCTGTTAAAATTGCCCCCGTGGGTTGGGTCTAGTTAATGTAGTAGCTGTGGGGTGGGTTGCGTATTCATCACATGAACTTTGCTCTTCCCCCTCAGTGCCTTTCGGATAATGCACGCATTGTTCAGTGCTCTTGTAGCACTCCGGCTGAGGCGTTAACAGGCCATCCTGTTAACGTACTTCTGGGCCCTCAGCAGGTCGCAAGGCTCGGCAGACAGTACAGTACAGCAAAAGTTTATTTTTAATCATTCTACAAATCCTTGTCTTTACCTTAGTTGGCGAAGTACCTAAGTAGAGAACACTGATGCTGGTAGTGTTTCTTTTTCTTTTCTTTTTTTTCCCCTCTGAAATGGATGAGCTAGTTGACTTTCATTTGACAGAAAGAGACAGACAATGTTGTCTCCTACCAGCTGATGTTTCTTGGTACAGTGACAACAAGGAAAAGAACATAATGAAATAAACATGAATAAACAACGAAAAACTTAAATAACAATCACAAGTTCATCACAATCTGCTAAATTATCTTCATAGTAGAAATTAGTCGAGTAAAGAAAAACAACTTGAAAAACAGTAGTGCATGTTTTGGGCAAAATGCTTTGAGAGAAAAAAACAAACAAACAAGACAACAGTATTGTAGGGGTGTGAAGTAAGCGTTTTTCCTGTCTTTTTTGTTTTTCCATTGCTTGCTTTCTTTTTCCATGTAATGTTGAACGTATGTTCTTTCAGCAGGTCCTCGGGTTCCAAGCACTGTCTCTCCCCATCCCCGTCCATTTTTTTTCCCCATATTTTTTTTTTCACCCACTATCTCCCACATCCCCTTCCCTACTTAGCTCTCTTTTTATACTTTACCAAGTTTTTCTGCCAATTATTTTTTCTGCCTTTTTTTTCTGCTTTTTTTTTCTTCAAAATTTGTAAACTTCCATTTCTTTTTTCCCCCCTCAACTCTTCAAACATTCTAAATCAACCCCCCCACACAACCCACCACCCTTCCATTTGTTTGCAGAGTCTGTCCTCTTCAAGGGAATGCCGCTACATCACATCACAGGAATCTGTCAGACTTATCTCGGACTTTCAGGGCCTTGTTAAATGTTTGCATCGATTTTAATACATTATTTAGTATCTGCAGACTCGATGCGCCTGCACCTGGAATTATTGAAATTCTCCAAAGAATTTCAGCAACCAAAGCACTTACCTCTCAAGGCTGATTATGCCTAGCAAGTAGAAGGGGAAAAGCTAGAATAAAAAATTCTTTTACTTGCTCAATCAAAACTCCTTGTAACATCTTATACAAACTGGTATTGAATCCTTGTAATATGTAATGCAGGAATTAGCATCGGTCCTTGTTTCTGCAATATTTGGAGGTGTTGAAGACTTTTTCACATGAGATATGTCTCATTAGGGGCAAAAAAGATAAAAAAATTTGAAAAGTTGGAAAAATTTAAAAGCCACAATGCTTATGGGCATTGTGCTTATATTTCTGAAGCAGTGATATTTTTATCTATTTACCCACTTTAAAGAGTATATGGAAAATGTCCACCTACTATTTTATGAGGCACTCCAGCAATTGCAGAAACAAGGAATTACGTAGTGTAGTATGAGTAGTGTATCCGTAAATTTAGGTTGGAAGCAATACCAGTATGTATTTGGAATTTTAAAAGCATGTTTGAGAAAAGCATTTAAGAAAAGAAAACATCTGTAAGAGCTTTGGGCTCATTTATCAAGGCACCTGAGTGACTAAACTTGACGGACTGTTTTTCTCAATATACCATGTGGTCAGTGGCTCTTTGATTAACGCGACATATACTATTTGTCTCAATACAGATTCTGTGGCGATACAGTCACCACCTGTAGCAACTGGTGCCAAGAATCAAGGTAAGCTTGATCATAATGATCGATTGATTTTTATTTTCTGTATTTGTGAAAGAAAAAGAAAAAAACATGCTGAATCTTGATTTTTTTTTTTTTTTAAAAAGGCTCGGACAGAACTTGATACGGTCAAGTTGTGTTACTCAAAAGATTAAATGATTGTCAACTGTTAGCATGAATGCTTGTTAATAAATGTTACTCAATAAGATTGAAACCAGCAGATCCTCATATTTTTGCATGTCTTCCTCTTCACTTGTATAGGTAATGTCAATGCTGCTGCTGTTCCAAGCTCATCGCCAGCTGTACTGTCGCCAGCCCAGGCCCCCATGGTCCTATCCTTGTCCCCAGTGGTCAACCCTGAGCAAAGTCCCCCGCTTCCCGCCCAGATTTCATCAAATGCAGCCTCAAATCAAGACGAGTTCTCCCTCGCCCTTCAGATGCTTGTGTGCCTGTATCTCAAGAACAGAGATATGTACAACAACCTCTTGGTGCAGATGCAAGCACAGGACTCGAGCTCCATGCTGGATGACTCGTTACAAGGTAAATGCACCATGGATGAAAAGAAATCAAATAAAAGGGATTAACCTCATCTTTTGCATTTGCAGGGCCATCAAAGGGAGGAACAGAAGCATTTGTGCCGATTATAGGCATGAGGCTGTAGCATGGGGGAAAATCTATTTCATGCTGTCAAATATCAGAGAATTAACAATTTTCTTTCTGTGCCTGTACACATGTTCATTAGGCCAAGTGCCGGAAAAAGGGAAGGTTGGTGATGGTCAACGTCAGAGACCTGACTGTGCTGTTAAAACTGTGTACCAAGTACAAGCTGAGGGTTTGCCCGGTGATAAGACTGCAGAGAGTGACTGCCCTGATTTATTAAAGACTGAGCCTGGTCTTACCACTATTGATCCAGAATTGGCAGACATCTATGATCTTGTCCTTCCAGACATAACAGATATCCATGCCCTAGATGATGGTACGGTATAAACTTCCATGTCATGAATATGCTGTGATACCTAATGTGCCCATTTCTTTTTGCAGCTTCTGTGAAAATTACAGAAGAGAGAGTACATTGAGCTTGTTTTAGAAATCTGTACACCTTGTTTGCATGTGCCTGTGTTGTGGCTTCATGAGGTTTAACATTTTTCATGTCATTATGATTTTGTTTTAGTTTTTGTTTTCCCCGACAAGGTCATGAAGATTTGCTGTTAATCAAACATCCTGCTTCTCCCCATCTTGGAGTAATGTTACACAACATTTTATAATTGTGTTTTCAATAACACAATAAACCATGTGCACTGAACTCCCCGAGTTGAAAACGAGGTTCTACACTTTTAGTATTAGGATAGAGCTTCTTGGAATGTGTGTTTTGGCTTGTGCGAGGTTGACTTAACAACTTCACCAGTATTCCAGCAAAGATATGAAAAATAGGTGATTTCATGTCACATACGGTGTCTGGAGAGAATAAGAAAGAAATCCTCATGGCCTTGCAATCGATGGAAAATATAGCCCTTCCGTTGGTACTTTTTGTTCTGGTCTCCAGTATGTTGTATTTACTTTATCCTTTCTCTTCTCTATTTCTTTCAGTCTTGGATGTCCTGAATAATAATTGAGGTAAAGTATCCGGTGTGCCGAAACCAGACTGCAGCTGCTGAAGTTGAGAAGAAGAAACAAATTTAGTTTATAATCGCATTATAAGGAGGGATTTTTATTTTCATTACTTTCCCTTTTTTTTTGGGGGGGGGGGGGTGGGGGGAATTAGTAGCTTGTACTTATGAAAGGGATAGGATTGGACAGTTCAGGGGAGGTAAACTACCCACTCTGAATAGTGCCTGTTTAATTATTTTCACTATTATTATTTGTTGGGTTTTTCTTTTTCTTACTTAAGGCATGAATAGATGGGATTTACATATTTGTACATACACCTTTTTGATTTATGTGGCTGTAAAGTTTGTGAATATGTAGATACCAAAGCTGTACATACATATTTATTTCTACAAGCTATTCCAAGGGCCAAATGTATTCATACAGAGAAATTGCCCTTACTTTTTTATGTTGCAATTGTGCAGGAAAAAAAGGACATTTCTTTTTTTTCTCAGTCGTGAAAATTTGTACAGCATTGTATGTCTTTGCTAAGAACAGTCCAGATTTTTTTGTCTACCCACCACCTTTTGCAAAACCCAGTGATACAGACATCTGTGAGATTTGCCTGAGCTCTATTTCAAAGAGTTCCTACCCCTCACATTTAACCATTTTGTCATATCAGCACATTTTGGCAAATTAAAGGCTTCTGAGGCCAGAGAAAATGTAACAAAATAAAGAACATCCCCCCCCCCCCAAAAAAAAAAAAAAAAAGGGGGGAGGAGGGAGCTGACACCACATTTTGTTTGTATTGATCAGTGGAGTCTCCAAAGGATGCCTTAGCACTGGTGAGCATTATGAACAGTACTTTTTAGCAGAAAAGTTTTTGAGGATATTATTCACAACAAGTTTAGCAGACATACATGCAATTCATCCCAGAACAACTCTTCAAAAAAGTAATTTTTTTCCCCACAACTTGCCATATGTGGTTATTTATATCTGAAATGACTGAATAGTGATACTTTAATTTAGTTACCAGTAGTTTTTTTTTTTTTTTTTTTTTTTTTTTTTCCAAGTTGGATGTCTGCTAGGCTAGGAGACAAGTAGAAAGCCACTTACATTTCTGTAAGCTTGTTTGGGAAAAGCAAAGACAGTATTCCTGATTCTAAGGTTGATGTTGGATTCGTTATTTTGATTATTCAAGTTGGTTACATTTTTGTATAAAAAGAGGAGTTAAAGAAAAGAAAAAAACAATATCCCCTTGCAGAGCAGGGCAGGTTCATCAAAAACTTTTTGTACATGTACAGTGTTGATATCATCTGTTGTGCATCCATCCGTCCAGGGATTGCATTGAGGCTGGATCCAAACTAAGTTTTCATGTTTTCATTCACATTGCCAAAAACAACGCTAGTCCAGTCCTAATGTTCCGCCATTCTGAAACTGGAGAATGCATGTGGCATTGCAACAATACACATTCAGCTTGTATTATAATTCAAATTCTCCGACCATGAGAGCAGCCCTCACTCTACACTTGAAATGAGTGTTGCCTTCTCCAAATCAAACATGCAGAGTAACTTGCCTTGACAGCTCTTTGTTACAAAGGGCTGGTTCTTTACTTTGTGGGCATCATCATAAGTACCATGTATAAGTTTTGAGGTAGTGACAAGTGATAAAAGTTGCCTTGGCAATTGTGCACCGACAAATTGAAGGCAAACACTATTCTGACTGGCATGTCTCTTTAGACCGCAAGATTCAACCATGGTAAAACCTTTTTTTTGTGGGGGGGGGGGGGGGGGTAGTATGGTTTATTTTTTGTTTTGTTGTTGTTCCATTTTTTACCCAATCAGCAAGTCAAATTATCTTAGGACTATGGGGTATGCCCGTGTTACATTTGTCACCTTAAAAGCCGAATTGCATCTTGAGAAATCAGCACGGCACAGCATTAGTTTGAATGCAAATTGAACTCTTTATTCATGTTGCAAAGTTATAAGAAAAATTTCACTGTTTATTTATATATCATGCAAGTTGTGCTGAATATACATTTCTGCTGTGTAAACAGGAAAAAAAAATGTGAATGCCATGGAAAAAAAAGACAGCAAAAGTCATGTATGGTGCATTAAAAGAAAATAAAAATAAGTGCCCAGTGTAAGGTTGATTCTTTCAGTTCCATCTCTGTTAGTTGAATGCATACAGTGTATGTAGTTGTGTGGAAATGAATTTTATCATTTGGTATAGCTGTGTGGCCTGAATGAAATGTATCAAAATTTGTCTTTAATGTTGTGAGTACCCAGTTGTAGGGTGTCGGCAAACCAGCAGTGTCTTTGATCTCGGAAAGCACATCTAGTACATTGTAGAATGAAATTCACAACAAATGCAATTACAGTCCTTGTATAAGATTTACCATCAATATCTGACAAGTCTGGTGTGTGGATAGATGTGTCTGTGCATGGTTGAACGTGATTGAGATGCGTTATGTGGACTGAGAATGAATTTCATTCTCCCGTTGTCCCATCCCACTCGTAAAACAGAAAAGACCACCACAACCACGTACACATTAATTGTATCCTTACGGTAAAAAGTTTTCAGAAGCAATATTACATATTTCAATATCTGACAATATATTGCAGTTGCGCAAATGCTATTTACACTACATTCTTAGATCCTGATGAAGACCATAGGACAAAGGCTTGATCGAATATGAGAGCAACGTTCATCTCGCACTTGATTTATTTCACACTTGTTCGATTATACAATTGTGTGTGCGTGTACTGTATACAGATATATATACATGTATGTACATATATGTGTGTGTGTGTGTGTGTATATATATATATATATATATATATATATATATATATATATATATATTTATGAACATTTTGAATGCAAAAACAGATGTATAATTTGTTATCAACTTGGGTGTTCGAGATTGAAGCTGTTGAACAACAAGGAATTGAAATAACATGTACACAATTTTGATGATATCTTCACAAATGCAATTTCTGGTTATTTGACGAGTCTAATATCATTGAAAAGATTTATTTCTCTTTATGTGACGTCTGCTTTTGCATTCAAACTCTTCATACACGTGTAAATATACATTGTGTATATGTATTACAGATATAAAGATACCCGCATGAATATTCTATGAATAGAATGGTTTTGTGTTTGTGTGTGTGTGTACATGTGTACATTTGAAATTACAAAGCAACAACCGGTACAATTTCACACATTGGTGTATTCAAGTGATAATTCTATTCCCAGACGTACACAAACACTAACTAGAACATGTCATGTGAGTTACACATCCAACCAAAGCAGATCTGGGCCCCATTTCGTAAAAGATGTTAGGTTTGCAACCACAGATGTATTGCAGGAATGACAACTTCTTATACTAACAGCCAATCAGGAAGCTGGATTCCTGTCGTTACCATGACATTTGCCATACCAACAAGAATTGCTATTGTATCAACTTCTTATGAAATGGGCCCTGATTGTGATAACCCTGAAATGTTCAACGTCTCAAAGACCGTGTAAATGAGCGATGAAACGTATTAATGGCAGTATGTAGGCCTATACCGGAACAATATGTTGGAGCATAATAACATACGCAAGAAAGATAGAGAACATGATGAATAGAGATTAAGGCGAGGAAAAATGGAAAGTTTAACTCTTCCAGTATCGAAGACAATACAGCGCACAGAAATAATGCAATTAGCTATATTTGTATACATATTTATAATAATAATAATAATAATAATAATAATAATAATAATAATAATAATAATAATAATAATAATAATGATAATGATGATGATGATGATGATGATGATGATGATGATGATAATAATAATAATAATAATAATAACTCTGTAATTACCATTCAAATTTTATGCACACGTTCATAGTGATAGTTCCTCACAACCAGAAAAACCTACCCTACATGACAACACACAATGAATGTCACTTTGATTACGAGTAAATTATGTACTTCATATACAAACTATTGCTTTTGTACAGTTGCAATGAATTTATAGCTTGTTGGTCCTAAGAGGGGAAAATATCCATGAATTTCACTGCATGACATGATAGATAAACTGAATGACATTTAAACCAGTTTTACCAAATACAGAATGGCGTGACCACATTTTTCTTTTCTTTTTTTCTGTTCAGTCTTCGGAAACAATGACAGACAACTTCAAAAAGAGAAGAAGGAAGGGGAAAAATAAACGTTTATTATTCCCATTAAACTGTGTGCGGCATATCGTGTGTTGTTCTCTACAAGTGTATTTGTTTTTTTCAGTTGTCAGCGCTGCAGCAGGCTGTCAAACAACTCCCCCCCCCCCCCCCCCCAAGCCTCCCCCCCCCAAAAAAAAGAATGCAAGAAACTGATCAAAAGATGGCGCACTTCCAAAACGATTCAAGTACCACGACCGTCAAATCTTCAGTATGCAGATTAAACTGATTGGATGGAGGAATAAAAAGACACTCGTGGAACGTTGTGCGAGGGTAGTTGATAGATGGACAAGTGTGTGTGTGTGTGTGTGTGTGTGTGTGTGTGTGTGTGTGTGTGTGCGTGTGTGTGTGTGTGCGTGTGTCTGAGCGTGTGTGTGTGTGTGTTTCTTTTCCTTTTTTACATACAAAACTCTTCCTTTTTCATTCGTAATATTGACAAAATGTGGAATTTATGTTGCTATCATGAAATCTGTGATTTCTTGTCATGAATTAATTTGTATATTGTTTGTATGAAAACGAAAGAAAAATAAAAGATTGTCAAAAACAAAAAAAGTGTGGGTATGTTTGTATGTGTGTGTGTGTGTGTGTGTGTTAAAAAATGGATTTGTTTGTGTTTTGAATTGTATTTGTATTGTTGTTTTTTCGTGTTACACCCAGAATGGGATGATTCATGAATGATTTGATTGAAATCAATAAATATCAAGGGGGAAAAAGTGCGTGTAAGGGGAAGGAGAGAGGGGAAGGGAGAGAAATGAGGTGTAAACTAGTTTCAAGATTCTAGGCAAAATTCATTTGCCATATAATACTCAGTACTAGTACACGTAGTATACTACTACAGTTATCCAGCTACAAAATATCTCAATTATGGGATCTCGCACGATCACCTTTGCGTTGTCATCAGTTGTCAGTGAGAAAGTTTACTGAAACCAAATACAAAACAAACATTTTGTATAGGCAATAAGAAAGTCGAGACTTCAGTTCACCCTGATACTATGGATATTCATAATGCGAACCCAAATGCATGCTGTGATCCAAAAGGAAAAGTCTGACGCCGGTCTGATGATAGATGAGAGAGAGAGGGAGATATTTTCCTCTAAGGTTAAAGGGATCGTATAGTTTTGGTTGAGACTTAACTTCAGGTTTTATCTTTTTTTTTTTGTGAGATAGTGAGAAACCTCTTATGAAATGTGAAAGAGCATGTAATTCCGTGAGGATTTCAACATTTATTTGATGAAAATTGATTTTGAAATGGCTAACATATCCAAAACAGAGCAATCCTGATATAGTGTGGGACCCATATTTTATTACGATCATTTTGTTTTACTTTGTTTGTGGATGTTTCAGCTATTCCAAACCCGATTTTCATCAAATAAACTTTGAATTCCTCTTAAAATGGTATGCTCTGTACTATTTTATAAGTGTTTTCTCGGTATCTTGCAAAAAAGTCCAATTTTCATCTCCACCAATACTGTACCATCCCTTTAAATTATTGCTTGTCCACAAACTCAAAGAACACAAGAAAGAATACTATATTCTCATAATTCTTTTAATCCATGTCCCCATTATTTGAACTGTGAAACATGCGAGTATCATGTAAATCGTTGTAGTATACTAACAATACCGTATGTATATCCCAACACAAATTGCTAGAAAGTGTTGTGGTCGAGCAAAACCTCGTTTATCGGGCCATATTTTATCATCAAAATCATTAAATCTTTCTATTGCCTTTACTGACTGAATAGTATGAACGAAACGTTAAGGTGTTAACAGTGTTGTCTTATGCTTACAATATTCTGCCCTGTATTGACAATAAGTGTATACAATATACCAGGTACTATGCTATTTACATATAATCATAAGATTCAGGGTAGTTGGTTGGTATTTCTGATTGCATCATTTATCATTGATTTTCCAATCTCCAGTCTGCGAAGAAAACTATTATTTTCTGTTACTGTTCATCCTGGCAGCACAACAACATATCTCATTGTTTCAAATGTGTGCAGGATAACGTAGCCTCTATAGCCTGGAGAAAAAGAAGAAAAAATGACATTTGAATTTCGTATAAGCTAATCCTCTCATTCAGCATAAATGCCTTCGGAATCCCACGTCGAAAAGGTCATGATTGATCTAATAATAAAGAGCATTGTCCTTCGCCGTTGCGTTCCTTCAGTGCACTGTGTTCATTGGTGAAAGAGCGCCATCTTTTGGTAATGGTTTGATTTGTTTTGTCACTGGATGAGTGTTGCGCGGCGTCTATATCACTATACTTCTATCATTGGGCCGAATACATAAACCAAGCAATATGTGCTTGTAAGCAATTGCTATAGGCAGAACAAGCAAAAGGCATTTTTTTATGCATACGTTTTTAAGTAAATGCTTGGTCTCTAAGCAATTGCTTGCAGGCAGCAGGTAAATTCTTGTGATTGCTAGCAAAAGCTTCTGCTTGCAAGCAATTCCTTACTAACTTCCAGGCATACGGATTCAAGTAAAAGGCTAGCACAAGCAATTGCTAGCGTTTATGCTTCCGGCCCATTAAATGCCCATGTCACACTTTGCCGAAGAAGGCAAACGTATGAGACACGAATGTCGATTTTTGGCAACTGTTGATATCCGTTTAAATGGGTTTCATGTGCTTTTTATAATTTCAGTGGACGTTCATCTTCCGGTGATTTCCGTCAGAGCGGCTGGAAAACTTTGTGCATATAAACAAAGATTTTTTTTTTTCTCGCCAAAAACGGATAGCGCGATCTTACGCTTATTGTCCGATAGTTTTACGTTTTCTTCTGTATCTGCATCGTACTTTGGCGTTTTCTACACATTTCATCCGCTAGGCCTCCTGTAAAGTTCGTTGCTGTGTTATCAAGATATGGAACTGATGGAACGTGGTATTGTATCACATCAAACGCATACGCACGGTTCTCTGACGTTCGATGTACGTCTCAAGCGTCGCCCCTTTGTTACTCGGCATGCGATTCATATTCGTTTCTCATGCGTTTGCGCACGTTCCACTGTCCCTTACACCATCTCCCCAGGTGCCCTAGTCCATATTCGCTCCTCTAAAACGGAATAATCTACACTTTGTCCACGGGATTGACAATATGAAAAACGGATGGGCGAAATATCGCTTACGGTGGGGCTATCCAGCAAAGTGCGACAGGGGCTTTACTGGTATAAGATCGAGGGATATGCCACTGTTTGCCAGTAACTTTAATGTCCATCACATGGATTATGCCACTACACTCCCGCTGCTGCTGCATTTTTCATGCTTTTTTTTTTTTTTTTTTTTTGCATGCTTCATGGAATCAATCTCCTATTAACATTTTCGGAGGAGAACAGAAAGTTAAAAAAAATCCGAAACTCATCAATTTGATTTTCTGTCTTTATAGTCTGGGAGTTTATACTGAGAATACGTTCTCCGATTGGTTGGCAT
Organism: Diadema setosum; assembly: GCA_033980235.1. NCBI lineage: Eukaryota > Metazoa > Echinodermata > Echinoidea > Diadematoida > Diadematidae > Diadema > Diadema setosum. The sequence continues at coordinate 31,321,268 of CM067066.1, read as the reverse complement.
AGCTCCTCTGAGGCAAGATTTATTTTCTTGACGCTAATGGGGTGCATCCTCACCCTATAGCAGCAGACTTAAATTGTCCCAATCATGTTGTATTCGATTAATATCACAATATATAGATTGTCTTGCTATCAGAGTGCGTGCATGCAATCGCAAATATTCTCTCTCCTTCTCCCCCCCCCCCTTCTCTCTCTCTCTTTAGGAGGGTCTATACTACCAGCAGTAATATCTTTACAATTTCACATTTTCAAGTATATAACAAAATCAAATTGTAAGATAGAGTGATATATGAGATGTCGGGCCCAATTCCAAAAGATGTTAGGATATAGCAACTCTTGCTGGAATGGCAACTTCCAATAGCAACAACCAATCAGGAAGCTGGATTCTTGTTGTTACCATGACAATTGACATTCCAGCAAGAGTTGTTATCATATCAACTTTTTATGAAATGGGTCCCAGAAGTGGTCTTTGTAAACTTAGGGAATTTTTTAGATTCACTTTTGCAAAAATCTTCAATTAATCTGTTTGTTTTGATTTTGGAATAAAAACGAATAACATGTGTATACAAATTGTGGTCTTGTTGTATAATAAAATGTTACTCCAAAGGGATGTAGGGGGAAGTTGCTCAATCATCGACCCAAAATGACACGTAACTTTCAAAACACTGTGTTTAATACTTTGTGAAAACTGATTGAAATCTTGTCATTCTGCTCGTCCGATTTTATTCATTAAAGTCGTCTTGAACATTGTGTGGAAAAAGTTGTATCGTGATTGAAGTATAGGATATGCATAATAATTATGCAGTGAGTATTGCCACAGGCGAAACTTTAATCAGGTATGTATAATGTCCATGTAATGCATACTATGTATATATATATATATATATATATATATATATATATATATATATATATATAACATACACACATATATAGATATATAACATACACACATATATAGATATATAATTAATACCGGTACATCGGATGAGTTGAAAACAAAACAAATATTGTGTTGTTTGAAGGTTTAAGTAAATGAGGGAGAAAGATTTGCGGTGACACCATGTGTATGTAGTCCTTAACCGGATCGTTGTTTGGCAGAAGAGCCTAGAAAGAGGAGAAACGAAGAGGGAAGCGACATATGGGGTTGTGAGGAGGGCAAAAAGTGAAGAGTGGGGGACAGTAATGGGCTAGAAGTTGAAGTTGCACTAGTGGAGACGGTAGAGAAAGGAACAGAGAGAGTGGTAAAGAAGAATAGTGTGAGAATCAAATAGTAAGATGTTCGGACATCGTTAGAAGGGGAAAGATGAAATAGAAGGGAAGAGGAAGAGGAAGAGGAAGGAGTTGAATGTTGGAGAATCATGGAGATAGGAGAGAGAAGTGAAGATTCATGAAACCAAGAGAAGAACGAAGTCGACGAACAGTGTGGCTATGGAATGCGGAATCAATGGAGAAAGAACGAATAATCCCTCGAAGGAAGGGTAAGTAGAGGAGAAATGAGAATATGTTGAGAGAAGTGAGTGAGAGAGAGAGAGAGAGAGAGAGGGGGTGGGGGGGGGGACAAAGAAAAGAAGAAGAAAAAGAACAAATTGAAATTCAAGACGTAAATTAGAGGGAGCTAGTGTGGATCCTAGAAATAAATGCTGCGGAGGAGAAAAAATATAAAATGGAGAGGAAAATTGATAACAGTTAAATCCTGAAAAGGTTCCTGTGGGAGAATTGCAAAAATGAGAAATTAAAATAAGGTTGAAATGTAGACCTGAGGAGAGAAGACAAGAGAAATAAGCTGTAAAGAGATGTGAAAATTAATACAAGTGGTCCTGAAAAGGCCGTTGGGTTGTATGGAAGGAAGAAATAAAAAAAAAAAAAAGAAAGAAGAATAATCTTCCTTTCATACAACCCAACGGTCTTTTTCAGGACCACTTGTATTAATTTACACATCTCTTTACAGCTTATTTCTCTTGTCTTCTCTCCTCAGGTCTACATTTCAACCTTATTTTAATTTCTCATTTTTGCAATTCTCCCACAGGAACCTTTTCAGGATTTAACTGTCATCAATTTTCCTCTCCATTTTATATTTTTTCTCCTCCGCAGCATTTATTTCTAGGATCCACACTAGCTCCCTCTAATTTACGTCTTGAATTTCAATTTGTTCTTTTTCTTCTTCTTTTCTTTGTCCCCCCACCCCCCCCCCCTCTCTCTCTCTCTCTCTCTCTCTCACTCACTTCTCTCAACATATTCTCATTTCTCCTCTACTTACCCTTCCTTCGAGGGATTATTCGTTCTTTCTCCATTGATTCCGCATTCCATAGCCACACTGTTCGCCGACTTCGTTATCCCCTTGGTTTCATGAATCTTCACTGTTCTCCCCTATCTCCATGATTTTCCAACATTCAACTCCTTCCTCTTCCTCTTCCCTTCTATTCTTTCCCCTTCTAACGATGTCCGAACATCTTACTTGATTCTCACACTATTCTTCCTTACCACTCTCTCTGTTCCTTTCTCTACCGTCTCCACTAGTGCAACTACTTCAACTTCTAGCCCATTACTGTCCCCCACTCTTCACTTTTTGCCCTCCTCACAACCCCCTATGTCGCTTCCCTCTTCATTTCTCCTCTTTCTAGGCTCTTCTGCCAAACAACGATCCGGTTAAGGACTACATACACATGGTGTCACCGCAAATCTTTCTCCCTCAAAACAAATATTACACTTGTTTCATAACGAGAAATATGTTTTAATAATATCACATGTTTTCAAACTATTACTTTATGTTCTAGATATGTTTCCTTTGTTTTTCCGATGCTTCCATCTAAAACATCTCAAATTGATAAAAATTGATATTTGTTTTCAAATATTTAAATTCGATCTTCACACGCACACACACATAATAGGATATATCTTTATGTACATGTATGCGTGTGTGTGTTCGAATAGATAAAGGTAGGGAGAGAGGCTGGGCGGGAGCTTGCATTGATACATTGTAGTAAGTGGCCTGTTATATAGGGCCTTCTTCTTATCTCTGCGTTTTCTCATTTTTCACCACTTCTCGCAGTTTTAAAGAACAAAAGTAGGACCTACACGCATTCAAATATCCTTAGTTGCTTAATCAATGATCTAATATTGTGCGTTTCTTTGGATATATAGCGCAACTGCGCTGCTGCTTATAATGCATAAGTATATAGGCTACTTTGCTGCTGCACTGCAATTGAAAACTCCTGTCTGTAGTTGCCTTAACTAATTCTAAGTACACCTTATTCTAAGCACATGGTGTTTGCAGTTCCCCAGTTCTCACGACTCAGGGTCCGACTTCTCACGCTCACACGCCTGACAAAACCGTTGCCCTCAAAACACGAAACATGACTTTCCACTGCACTAAAAGAATCACATTTTTAACTTAAAACAATAATAATCTATTTTCATTTGAAGTTCAGAATGTTATATTTGGTATGTCACACACCAGTTCGCACAATTTTACAAGCTTGAAAAGACATCCCTCCCATCATGGACCCGATGCAAGTAGGGAGGTGTTCCCTCTCACCTCCCTGATGCAAGGGACATAATTCTGCTTCCATGCACTCCCGTCTCCCTGCCCTCGTGGTCGCTTCGCTCCCACTCTCACCCTGGGCCTGGGATCTCTTTGTCAATTTAAAAAAAAAAAACTAACAACAACAACAACAACAACTGTTTAGGGAATCAAGTGCAATTTCACAACAAGTTCAAGTCGGCCTCTATGAAAATAGTTGAATCAAACAAGTACACAATCTGATATATCCAAAGGAAAGTTGCTATAAAAAGCGTTTGGTTGACCCGGTTGACCTGAGACAATGTATGCACTGATAAAAACGGAGTTCTATACACAGCCAGCCAGAGAAATACCTTCGATTCTTTCCTCTTCCCTACCCCTAGTTTTCCTTTTCCATCCCCCTTTCTACCCTCCTAGTAGAACCAGTTATCGATACAAAAGCACAGAGATTCATTCTAAATGCCAAAACCGGTATAGCGGATCAATCAATAACCGACGCAGTCTGCTGAAAAATCTGAAGGCGTATCATTTAGTTCAATGGCTTACACACTCCCTAACCGATCAAGGGATACCCATACCGTATTCGATACAACATAAGGCAGGGCCCGTGACGTCACGGCACCAGGAGCCTGATGATATGAGAACTGTTTCTGAGCATGCGTCTCTATTCTTCCAACATGGCGCCCATAGGGGAGAAATCGGCGATGGCAGCGTCAGCGGAAAGGGAAAATGATGACGACGAATCCCAGAATTTATGGTGAGTACTATTCCGTAAGACCGATTCCAATCTTCTATGGTGTGAAATTTGGATCTAATTGCTATCTTTTCTTCTTTCAGGTCCACCATATTGAGCGAAGTCTCCTCACATTCGAGCTCGAAGTTACCGTCGTGTAAATCCATATTGGTGTTGGGTGAGTTGCCCTCCCCGTTTTATCATTCATTCACTTTGACACTGACAGGGTTTAACTCTTTAAAATGCTATGGGACTCCACAATTTCAAAAAGCTACATTTTTGCAGTGATTCGTTGATAATTGACAATGTAGAGCAAGCAAACTCCCTAGATGTTTTTATGTTGTAAACTTTAAATTAAATGATATGAACAGCATGCAGCAGGCCTTCAAATTAGAATAAAAATTCCTGACACTTTTTGAGTGACAGTGAGTGTGTGACTGTGATAGTAGATCGTGAAACATTATGTGATTTACAGTGGTCAGTAGTCATTTTGTAGTTTAAGATTTAAACATTTACTATTCACTAAACTCCTGACAACGCTTAACAGTAACAGTACGGAACAGTGACAGTACTATACACAGCCCAGTCGCTATAAAACTGATTAAAAGAGTGACAGGGCTGTACCAGGATAGTGCACAATAACAGAGCGAACACGGAAAACACGTTGAGTTTTGATAGCGCTAGTTTTGATAGTCTAGAAGGAGAAATCACTTGACGTTGTTTTTGTCACCTTAAGCTCATTAAAGACAATCTTCATTAAACTTTATTTCTACAAATTGTATGTAATTTAATGATATTGACATAAGGTCTAACGTTACACAATTCACAACTTACCGGTACCGAAAATGAAGGTTTGTTTTCTACATACAGCATGTGCGAACGGTACATCGTCTTTCACCGACGGCCATTTTTATTAATAATTGGGAGTTCACGCCATCGGAGCTGCACTTTGTGGTGCAAGTGCAACTCCGATCACGTGAACTCCCGATTATTGTGATGAGTGTAATTAAGTATTTAAGTGCATGGCCTTGCCCTTGGCCCATTAGTTGATAATGGTGAGATAGGCAGGTAGCCTGGTATAATATACCGACTTTTACTTATGCCATATATTTCATGGGGTTTTTATTTTCCCAAAGTTCATGAGTCGTGTGCTATTCACAAATGTAAAAACATGCGAAAACATTAACTCTGATCCCGACATGAATGCGATGTAGGTACACATGCATACATTTCTTTCTTCAGTACTGCAAGGAATTGAATTAAGGGCGTTCCAACAAGTTAAGGTTACATTACAAAGCTGCACTGGCAAACTAATTTTTGTGCCAGGGCATTTCAAAGAAAAAAATACTTTATTGCCCCTTTGCTCAATTTGATAATCTGTAAAATTGGTGTACATTGAACCAGCACAAGGATGGAATGTAAAAAGCAAACCATGAGACAATACACAGACATCTAATTTCTTTTGCTGGTATAGCATTATGACCACAAATGTTAATGTTTTAGAGTTGCAGCAATATGATGAATGACCAACTGGCACCCCAGTATGCACTGAACTTGTTTCTATTTGGAATCCTATGTTTGCCTGCACTTAAAAACGTGACTGAAGAAAACTTTTTTTCTCTTATACTGTGAAGGTGAGGATGAGACTGGGAAGACAACACTGCTGTCAAGGTTACAAGGTATTGAAGACCCAAAGAAAGGCTATGGACTGGAGTATCTTTATCTTGATGTCAGGGATGAAGACAGAGATGGTGAGATTTATATTTGAGGTTATTTTTTGTGAAGTAAGCTGTGTTGGAATAAAAGCAGAGAACGAAGACAGCAAATCAATAGTTGTTTGAGTGAGAAAACTCAAATGTAATGTTGGTCATAACCTATAGTGTTGTGTTGTATTTTGTTCTGCACGTTTACTCTAAAGGTCCATGGTTTGAACCCTGCAATATTAGCACTTGTTCCCTTGAGCCAAACACTCATTTACAATACTCCTCTCTATCAAGCAAGATATGTTGGAAGTACGCACATTATCATTCATTAGGAGATCAGGCTTCTACCAACCTTAAGTGATTTGCTGGCGAGCTTTCATCTTGAATCTCCTATGGTATGATCTCCCCAACTGATTCAAGTTTTAGGCAACATTATCACAATTTGATTTGGCATGCATGTTGCTGTAAACCTAAATGTCCCTGTAATGTTCCACAGGAATTTGAGTGTGTGCAGTGTATATGCAACAAGCTTGATTGTGACTGTGAGTAAACAGACACCAATAAAAATTGTGAAGACATGAATTATTGTATGTAACCAAAATCATTGAATGTGAAGTGAGATAAAAATGTAAAATTATTTCTGTTTGTACAAAGAGCAGTAAATAATGTGTGATGTTGTGTTTTTGTACATCCCTTCAGATACAACTCGCTGCGGTGTATGGATCCTCTCAGGGGAGAATGAGCATGAAGACCTATTACGGTATGCCTTGCGGGCAGACAATCTAGAACACACACTGGTCATTATCGCAGTGGACATGTCCAGGCCGTGGCAGGTGATGGACTCGCTACAGAAGTGGACACAGGTCATCAGGAGGCATGTGGACTCCCTCAGAATCCCACCAGAGCAGTTGAGAGAACTGGAACAAAGATGTGAGTACCCCACAATCTTGTTTTGTCACTGTTGTGGCTTGTGTTGTGGTGATGATGGCGATTGTGTTGTACATGCTCTTTCATTTGTATGCTGGTCATTGATTGAGGCCTGAAGTGGAGCTGAAATCAAGCAGGGTGTGACACTCACATCAAGTATAGTGTATCCCAAAGAAAATGCGAAGTAACTGATTGTAAACAGAAAATTGGAGGGAAAAAAAAAGTCTGAGGAGAGTTTGAATTCTGGTGATTGTTTCAACAAAGTGTTTTATGGAAACCTGTAACTGGCTTTATAACTGGCTGAATAATGTAGCATTCTTTGACTCTTTTAGCGGATTTAAGGGTTCATAAGGGTTTGATTGTTTGTTTTTTTGTTTGTTCATTTCCATCCGAGAAGATGGCTGGATAGCCCATATTCAGCCACGTTAAGCTGGTCTTCCGTGGGGTCCAGTTGGATGCGAGGTGGGACCACTTCACCGGGTTTAACACCCTGCTTTTTGTGATGAATGAATGAAGCGGGATCTTTTACGTGCATGAGTTGTTACTCTCTCATACACGTGACTTCCATTTTATGTCCTATCCAAGGGACAGAGTGTTTTCCCTCTTAATAATAATAATAATAATAATAATTGCATTTATATGGCGCTTCATACTGACGTTTCTAAGCGCACATTCATTATCGCAGTTTTTCTTGTTCAATGTTGCAAACAATTTACAAGACAAGACAAGTCTGTTTGCGACGATGAAAACTAAAACATACAGATCATCAATCAGTAGGCACATTCCCATCAGCAGAAGTTTTGTACATTTTATGAATCAATCATTCAAACTTTATTTTGACTTAGTAGGTGACATTGCTAGGCATTCCTCTAATTCAGCATCAATCTATTCTTGAAAATGAACTATTTATCAAAATCACCTTATTTGAGATTCTATTGAATGTTGTTGTGAAATATTACTACTCATTGGGTGCAGAATAAAGGACCAGCTGATTGTTTGAAAGAAATTTGTAAGTGGTTACTGTATGAATTGATTTATTCATTTGACATGTCTATTTACTGGGATTCACGCTGATAAGACAGCACTGTAACTGTAATTTGCATTGCACATGATTAAAGATATCACAGTGATCTCTATAATTATATACAATGCAAATGAATATCTTCATGTATTTATGTATAATTTGTATTTTGTAAACGGGAATTATAAGTCTTCGGACTTTTCACCCATCTGTGTGTTTTTAGATGGCAATAAACCTGATCAATTTCAATTTCAAATTCAATATTCTGTATTGTTATCAGTTCATAGCTTGAAATGTTTAGTTATTCAATGTTGGAATTATAAAAATGAAATTCTGATTCGGTCAAGATAAAAAGCTTACTACCCTGACTTGCCCAAAATTGCCATAACATGGCTGTATAGGCATGAAATTGTACGATGGAAAGGAAGATTTTAATCTCCCAAATTGTACCCAGTTTGCTACCAGTTGAAAGACATGCAAAATGACATGTCCACAGGAAAAGAACAAAATTAATGTGAAAGGGGGGGGGGGGGGGTCAATTGTATGTCATGTTGATGTTTCAATTACAAGAACTGAGGATGTGTAACTTGGCCTATACGGTCATTTACTGTTTTACAAATATCTGAAACCTTTTTAAAACTAGACTTGAACTAGTGAATCAATGGATTGGTACCCTTTTAAACAATTAAAATCCAAATAAGTAATTAATCAGAGAATAATGTGTTCATGTAAGGCATGTATAAAGAATATTATTCAGAAATGTGTGCTGCTGTCAAATACATTTTATTTACTTCTGAATTGAATTCACCCAAGTGGAATCTATTCAAAAAGAAAGTTTTTTTGTTTTCTTTTTTTGTATCAAGCTGGAGCAACAAATGAGTAGTAAAATTTGAAAGATGGTCAAATTTTGTGTAGAGGTCAGTGGAAGAGTTTGTAGGTAATGACAATATTACCTCATACACTGTATGTGCATATACATGTATACACTGTATGCCGTACTGTATGTGATTTTGAGCCATATCACTTTCATTAAAACATTTGACACTATGATTTCTGTAATTTTTATGGTTTATGTACCAAATACAATGATCATCTATCACTTGTTGTGTTTCATTCCCTCTATTTATAAAAGATTAAGATATGGAATGGATTACACTTCAGCTTGTTCTGTATAGTGGATGTATTTAATAAAATGGCAAGGCAATGCCAGTGCATTTTGAGCAGCCATTAAGAAAAATGAACTGTGGGCAAATATTTCTGTCAAACAGATCAATGGTTAATTTAGTCACATGTAATGTGATTCAAACAATAGAGGAATGATTTCATACCCTGCAATTATCCTATCGTATTTAACCATTTTCATTTAGAAAAACCTTTTACCTGTTATTTTCCTGAATTTCCTGTAGATACTGCTGAGAGCAATTTTATGTCAGAGGGAGATTCCTTCTCTACATATTAGGTTATATTACTTGGAGGAAGCTCATGATTAAAGTATGATTACTGGATTACAGTGCTTGAGTTGGGATTGCTAAGAACTGTGCATTCAAGTAGCATCCCTTCATGTAGTGGTCCCCAATCCACACAGTGCGTAAACTGATACTGTGTGATTGTATTGAAAGGTTGTTGAATATTACATGTACCTAGCAATCGAGCATGTAATGTAGGTCTGTATTATTCATAATAAAATGGGCACCTTTAGAGTCAGCACTTGTCTCTAATGGCTTGGAAACCATCCTAGATATTTCTGAAACACACACAAGTTCCTACATTTGTACATTCAGCATATTCCCCCCCCCCAAAAAAAAAACAAACAAAAAACAAAAAACAAAAAACGGATATTGCTATCTACCACAACAACAACAATGTACATGTGTTGAGCTGCTCAAACACTCTTCTGTCCTCTGCTTTGGAAAGGAGTACATAATTCTTGTGCACATTTTGATATTCACCGCATAGTCTGACATCAGGTAGAAATTGTACATGACATGTGAAATGCTTGCTTACACACCGTGGGTCCATGTCAATAATGCACAAAAGACTGCTTCTACAAGAGACCTACAGTACATGTATGGGTAGGTCAGCAAATGTGCTAATTGTAATTCCTCACTTGATTTGTTCCGAACAATATTGTTCCTTACATGTCCAAAGTATGCAATTATATTAAGGTCAAGTATAGTCACAGGGAATTTACCTCAAATACATGTGGATTCAATGAATGTAGGAATATTAGTTGTACAAATCATTGAAAATGATATTACTCCCTCTGCCTTCTGAAAGAGACAAGTCAAGTGTTTTTATTATGCTAGAAAAATGAGTACATTGTACATATGTGACCGGCGACAACGGTTTCAGGCAAAAGTCGGGAATTTTGAAAATTAATTTTTTCACTGAATCACATTGCCCATTCCCTAAGCTTTGCATTGATATAAAACACTTGTATTCTTCGGCACCATAAGGGGGCATAGAAAGAGAAATAAGATGCACTTTTTAAGTTGTTAGCCTGACAAAATTGCGAGAAAACAGGCTTTGAAGATTCACCTCTTTCTCAAAGACCATGTCTGAGCGGCGATGCGAGGGGAGAATCACCCATCCGTACGATGGTGCCAATCGATGTTAAGCCCCGCCTCTAGCAACCACATCGCCTTCTGATTGGCTCACTGAGAGAGTCAAATTTCCCGGGCACCTTCCTCGGAGCTCAGCGTATGGAGCCGAAAAACAATGCGTTTCGCTCGGGTTTGTTTACCAGTGAGTCTTTCAAGATGGCGAATACAATAATTGCACGTATGGTGTACATGAACATGACGTGTATGGTGCACGTATTACGCAATGGCATCCACACGCCATGACTGTGTGCATATGTAACAGGAGCGGTGGCGAATACCACACATTTACAAATCGCGTTTTCATTGTGGTTGATTTGTCTTAATCGATGGCGACCCTTTTGAAAGCAGAATTGCTAGTGCTGGCAAGGGTCATGCTTGAATTAAAAGAAAAACACGACTCGTTAGTTTGGTGCGATTTTGACGTGTAGTATTTGAATATAATTGGTCACATGTGACCGCTCCTTTCCTCTTATCTGCCTTCTATTGAGTCAGTCTGCTGTCTTAATCTTTACTACATGTACAAGTAGACAAATCTGAGAATATTTAGTTTTCTTTTCACACGATTATGTCATGCTACACGATTTTTGTTTTACTTCCGTCGTCGAACATTGCGGTAGAATAGTTTGGACAGAAAGCCAAACGAAGAGCACGCACTACAGAGCGAGCGTATAACCCACTAAAGCAAGAACAATGAAGCATCGTAATCGTGCACGCGTGGACAAAGCATTCCCCACACGCTGCAACTGGTGTCTCCGAAAGCCGAAATATGTAAATGTATGCGACGCACCAGCCAATCGCATGCGAGACCATGCGCCGTAGCAACACTGGGGATATTGGCGCGGCGTTCGAAAGAAGCTCGAAACTGACGAGTGCGATCCAACATAGGGTGCTTAAAATTCCATTTTCGATAGGAAAAACTTAGTCTTATGCTATGAAATTTAGCGTAGATGTAGAAAACATATCAAAGATTCGATTTCTGCAAAAAACCTGAATCGACAAAAATAATGGTCAAAATGTTTGTACCCCGCCTAAGAGGGAATTTGCTCTTGCGACTTTTGCCTGAAACCGTTGTCGCGGGTCACATATGATCATTGAATTCTCTTTATACTTTCTTTATATTGTTGCCCTATTGTAACAACATGAATGTTATAGCCTTCTTATCTAACAATGACAGCTCACGGAATTAACAGAAACTCTGTAAAGGTTTATGACTTTGGAATGGAACTTCAATTCTTTGCAAACTTCACTGAATTGATAACTTGAGGTGAAATTCCCCTAGGATTCTAGGAATAAAGACGTATAATGTATTTGAGTAATGAAAGGCCGATATTTTGTATGCTTTATTATATTGCTTACACTTAGGCCATGTGGAACTTGCAAATCACACAGCACAGTGTATTTTCTTCCCACACTCTTGTTATATTAATTAATGCAGGCAATTATGTTGATTTCTTATGTGCTTATCTGGTTGGCCTTCATACATGTAGCTGTCAGGTTTTACAAACAACTGCATAATTACAAATCATCTTTGAAGATAAACATGTATTGATGAGGATATAATATCAGTTTAGTTAATAAAACACTTTCATAGCTGTCAGAAAAAAGGGTGATAGTTGAAAGTTGGTGATGGTTGCTTTTCCAGAATTCTGAAGATACATAATTTAGGAATTGTATTGTGCTTCTTTGTAATCATGGACACTGCTCAATATCTGCTTGTACATGACATTTAATCTGTGTGCTGCACCGTAATGTAAGATACATAGGAAAACAGAATACTTATGGCCTAAAGCTAACTGACAATTATGTTGCATGCATGCTGGTAAATATGCAATAAGTAGCTGCATCAGAATCCTTTATTAAAAGTCAGTGGAGCAGGCATAATTGCATTGTAGTCTGTGTGCCAAAGGCTTAACCTTGTTTTGCCGTCCACCCAATGTTTTTTGATGGTTTTACCCTATTTCTGGTGTGCTGAATCCGAATCTGCATGATGCAATTCTTACATCCTTGAGGGTTTTGAGATATTCAAGATGGCCGCCAAAATGGCCGCCCAAACCGGAAATTCCCATGTATTTCCTTCTAAATGGTGAGCAATTGAAAACAATTCACGGTATTACCCTATTTCGAGGGTGCTGAATCCAAATCTGGATGATGCAACTCTTGCATCCTTGAGGATTTTGAGACATTCAAGATGGCCGCCAAAATGGCCGCCAAAATCGGAAATTCTTATGTATTTCCTTCCAAATGGTGAGAAATTGAAAACAATTGATGGTTCTAAGCTATTTCGAGGGTGCTGAACCCGAATCTAGCTGATGCGACTCTTGCAGCCTTGAGGATATTGAGACATTCAAGATGGCAGCCAAAATGGCAACCAAATTACCCGGAAATTCCTATGTATTTCCTTCTAAATGGTGAGAAGTTCAAAACAATTTAATTTTCTAAGCTATTTCGAGGATGCTGAATCCAAATCTTGCTGATGCGACTCTTGCATCATTGATGATTTTGAGATATTCAAGATGGCCGCCAAAATGGCCGCCCAAACCGGAAATTTCTATGTACTTCCTTCTTAGTGGTGAGTAATTGAAAACAATTGATAATTCGAAGCTATTTCGACGGCGCTGAATCCGAATCAGGATGATGCGACTCTTGCATCCTTGAGGATATTGAGATATTCAAGATGGCCGCCAAAATGGTAGCCAAATTACCCGGAAATTCCTATGTATTTCATTCTCAATGGTGAGAAGTTCAAAACAATTTATGGTTCTAAGCTATTTCGAGGATGCTGAATCCGAATCTTGCTGATGCGACTCTTGCATCATTGAGGATTTTGAGATATTCAAGATGGCCGCAAAAATGGCCGCCAAAATGGCCGCCAAAACCGGAAATTCCCCTGTATTTCCTTCTAAATGGTGAGAAATTGAAAAACTATTGATGGTTTTACCCTAGTTCGAGGGTGCTGAATCAGAATCTTGATAAAACTCTTGTATCCTTAAGGGTTTTGAGATAATAAAGATGGCCATCAAAATGACCGCCAAAAATGGAAACTCACATGTAGAGTAGAGACCCCCTTTTTCCTTCTAAATGGTATAAAATTGAAAACAAACTGATGGTTTTACCCTATTTTGAGTTTGCAGAATTTCAAGCTGCAGGATCCAGCTCTTGCATCCTTAATGGTTTTGAGATGATAAAGATGGCCGCCAAAATGGCCCCAAATGGCCGTCAAAAACGGAATTCCCATTTAGGCCCCCTAATTCGGTCTAAATGGTGTAAAATTGAAAACAATTGGTGGTTTGACCCTATTTTGAAGGTGTTGAATCCGAACCCGGTTGATGCAACTCTTGTGTTTTGGGGGGTTTTGAGAATTCCAAGATGACCTCCAAAATAACTGTCAATACTGAAATTTTTGAGACCCTATTCAGCACCTTCGACATTTGTTGTTGCCATTTTTGCGTTTCTTAGGGTTTTGACATGTCCAAGATGACCGCCAAATTAATTGGCAGAAATTGAAATTCCAATGTTAATATATTGGTTTTTTTTTTTCTAAATGGTAAAAATTTGAAAATGAATTGATGGTCTCACCCCATTTCGAGGGTGCTGAAGGTTTTGAGATATTTACAAATGTCCTGTATAAACGGAAATTCCTTGATATTTTCTTATAAATTGTGAAATATTGTGCTATAAAGTGAAGCGAGTGATTAAAAGCAATAATCCGTATTCTTGAATTCAACTCCGTTGAGCAAATTTGTCAAATCAGCCAACAATTAATGGCATCCAAAATGACTGTCACAATGGTATTGTAATATACTGAGATATTCCGCTAGGTCTCAAACGGAACTTTAACACGTAATGGACAGAAAATGATATTGACATCATACTGAAACGTACAAACACAAAGATAAGACTGAAAATTTCTTTATGCACAATAATTGTTATAGAGTAATGCCTGTGGTAGCCAATAAGGGCTCCGCAGACTGATGTGAAGTTAATCCTTTTTGGTTATAAGAGTAATATTAAATTATGGCCTGCTGGTATTTGGTGTTCAAATTTGTCTTGTGTTCTTATGAGTCTCGCCACGTACTCTTATGAAACTTGTAACATATTCTGATTACGTCACTAGAAATGGTTGCATCCATGACCACTATAGTAGATATCAATATAAAGGTAGTTTCAAAAGCACTCTGCGTGATTATGATATTCGTAAGTACTGGACTATCAACTATTACCTTACATGTTGTTGTTTGTTTGTTTGTTTGTTGGTTTGTTTTACTGCGCGTTACCTGTGATTTTTCCATCCCCTCGTGTGTATGATATCGTCGCTTGGGCGACAAGACCCTGTGTATCTGAAATGTTAGTGAAAATGACATTTTTGAATAAACAGATAATCAGTTAATGATGTCCTGTCCAAACCTGTGCTGTCTTCACCCAAAAAATGATGCTACCATGGCATGTCAAAGGAAAGGTTCTCTCATTTGTTATAGTGCTTTGGCTGCCATGTTTGTTTGCTTTTTGTTTTTGTTTCTGTTTTTCTCTCCTGAACATGTGACATTTTGTAGATGCGAGATTTGTCACCCCATATAATACATCATATTGAAGAAAAATTTGAAGCAGAACAATAAAAATATCCAACTCTTGTCTTAGACAATGTCATCAAGACCACCAATATAAACCAATTAACCAATGTGAGTGTTCATGGATGAAACGATTAAAACTGTTCATGGATTAAAACAGGTAATATTGGGAATTTCAGTAAACTTCTCTACATCACTATTACAATATGATCGAGATGGGTATGTCTTGTCCGCTGATTGTTAGTGTTCAAAACATATCCATGATAATAATGTAGATGAAACAGTGTAATCTTTCAAATATTCAACCGCATCTGTAGTCTTGCATGATTCATTCCTGGCACAGCTGTATCTTACAAACACCAAGATATCCGATGAAGCTGGTTTCACTGTACAGCAAGTTCAAACTGGGATGTACAATATGCATTCGTTTATCAGCAGAGTATGGTTGGGTTTAGATTTTGCCATTGACGAAAACCTGAAATAGGGTAAAACCATCAAATGTTATCAATTTCTCACCATTCTGCCGAGCATTTTGGCGGCTATCTTGAAAATCTCCAAACTCTCAATGATGCAAGGGTGGTTTCGTCCAGATTCGCATTCAGCACAGTGATCAAAAGAGGGTGGAATCATCAATAAAATTTGCTCTCAATTGCGAAATATTAAAATTGAAATACGTGGAAATTTCCGGTTTTGGCGGCCATTTTGAAATCGGAATAGAATAGAACCATCAATTGTTCTCAATTTTGAACCATTGAGAATGAAATACGTGAGAATTTCCGGTTTTGGCGGCCATTTTGACGGCCATCTTGAATATCTCAAAATCCTCAAGGATGCAGGAGTTGTATCATCTAGATTCGGATTCAGCACCCTCCAAACAGAGTAAAACCATCAATTGTTTTCAATTTCTCACCATTTAAAAGGAAATACGTGAGAATTTCCGGTTTTGGCGGCCTTTTGGCGGCCATTTTGGCGGCCATCTGGAATATCTCAATATCCTCGAGGATGCAGGAGTTGCATCATCCAGATTCGGATTCAGCACCATCCAAACAGGGTAAAACCATCAATTATTTTCAATTTCTCACCATTAAGAAGGAAATGCATCGGGATTTCTGGTTTTAATTGGCTGTTATTTCGGCGGCCACTTTGGCGGCCATCTTGAATAACTAAAAACCCTCAAGGATGCAAGAGTTGCATCATCCAGAGTCGGATTCAGCACCATCGAAATAGGGTAAAACCATCAATTGTTTTCAATTTCTCACGATTCAAAAGGAAATACATGGGAATTTCCAGTTTTGGTGCCCATTTTGGCGGCCATCTTGAATATCTCAAAATCCTCAAGGATGCAAAAGTTGCATCATCCACATTCGGATTCAGCACCCTCGAAATAGGGTAAAACTATCAAGTGTTTTCAATTTTTCACCATTGAGAATGAAATACGTGAGAATTTTCGGTTTCGGCGGCCATTTTGGCGGCCATCTTGAATATCTCAAAACCCTCAAGGATGCAAGAGTTGCATCATCCAGATTCGGATTCAGCACCCTCGAAATAGGGTAAAACCATCAAAAAACATTGGGTGGACCGTGAAACAAGGTTAGGCCCAAAAAGTGGCTTTGGCACCCAGACTATTGTATGCAGACACACAGCAAACACACGCACACAGTGCACTGTTTTGACGCACTGTGAAAGTGTGTTCATAATGCAGCACTCCCTGAAACCCCAAAGCTATGAGTCATCAATACAGAAATTGTGTTTCCATTCTGTGTGAGCACAAAAGAATGGTGACAGGAATGAAATGCAAAGCCGAAGGAAGTGTAGAATGATCACAATTCATTCTCTTTTCTTTTGTGAAATTTGTTACAAGTCACATTTGATATAACTGCAGTTGATATCCAGTTGTAGTATTCTTGGGGGAAAAAAATAGTGGAGTGAGGGTATTGTGCAGGCTTGCTCATTATATTCAGTTGGGAGTTCAACCCATGGGAGATGCATGGTATGCACCCTCATAAACAACATGGCTGGCTTTTATACATTTTAAATCTTGGCAGGTGTTTAATAGCAAAAAGGGTAATGTTGTGACCAAACAAACCGACTGTGCTATATCCTTAGCAGTGACTGTACACAACTTTACAAACCATGTATTGCATTACCATGTACTTTTATGTGTTGATTTTGACAGTTTATTTAAGATGGACTTTGATCCTGAAGAGTTGCATTGAAGTATGCACACTCAAACATCATCTTCAAAGAAATACCAGTAATTGAGAGTCCATGATAGATTAATCTGAATGTTGATCATTTGCTATTCGTAAACTTTGAAAATTTACATCAAATGTTGCAAACTATAATGAGGGCGGGGAACTTAAAGTTTGTTTGAATATACAGTACATTGTAATGCAGCTGTCATTTGTATGACGCACCTCTTGACCCCCGGGATAGGTGCGTCAAAGTACCAATGTGCGTCATACCTTTTAGGTACCATGACGTACCCTCCGTCACAAAAAGTGACCCACCTCTATGAGACATTGACGCACTAACCAGTCAAAATGGTGACGCACCTCTTCGTGAAAATGACTGACCCTTGACGCACATGTTATTCGCAGTACGTACCAGACTGGAATGCTGCAGAGCTCTGTGTGCGCTCACGCAATTCGCTGCCTGCGAACTGTGTACACCGAACGGAACTTCGCGAGCGTGAATCCCTGTCGCCTACGGACCCTGTATGTTTACTTCGATCCCCGTGGTACTGTATCCCCATGTGTGGGCGGCTGGGGAGCGCGAGTGTAGTAGCTTAGCTGCACACTGTAGCCAGCTGCCACTACACTCCAGTACCCTGTTTCGATTTGAGTCGGGGTAGAAGCGTTCCGTTGTGCAATGTCTGCTTCTTTTTCCTTTCTCTTCTTCTTCATCCGCTTGTCCCTTGCCTCCCAAGTACGAAATGATTTTTAGAGTGTTGTGTGTGTTTTTTGTAACGTTATTGCGTCATTTTTCTGAAAGGAGGAGGTGAGTTTCTGTTCGTGTATTGATGTGCACTGCAGTATGTGCAGGTGAAAAGCGTTCGAACTTTCTTTCCCGAGTATCGTGGAAACTCGATGTATTTCTCGGCCTATCAAAGGAGATCTCATATAACGGAATACTTATAACAAACTATTTTCCGGTTAAAATGAATTTATTTCCTTTGTTTTGTATCGTTTATTGACTTGATCCTAAGGATCTCGTCGCAATACCGAGTTTCCAATGTGTATTTATTTTCACCTTATTTTCGCGTAGCTTTCGGTGCTGTAAACTGTTGCTAGGGCCTAAGCCTACTACTAAACTTACCGTTCTCCACTGTCGTTTCTCACACATCGTTTGGTACGATTTCTTCCATTTTATATCACTTTATCCGTTCCCTTTATACTTTGAAGTATTTGACGTAATTCTTTCAAGTGTCTCGCACTGCTATTTTCGTAACGGCGATTTCTTTGCTGCAATACTTTTTCGAATCGAAGCGACGAAGTTTGATACCAGCCGCTTTAGTGTGCCGTGTGTTGTCTTTTCTAAATATTTGTGTTGGGAGGTGTTGATACTTTGTATTTGTTATTTATTTTCCTAGGTGTTTATCTCGAGGGACTATGCGTGTTTCTTAATGTTGATATAGGAAAAGGCTAAAATGGTCTGAGTGATGTCCGATGGTGATGATGATAATAACTATGCTGGTGTAAAAAGACGGCTTACTGTGAATGCTGAGCGTACGTGCCGTTCATTTCATTTTACTTTCCCTCTTATTCTTCTTTCCCCCTTTACTCTTCTTTTCCTTCCCAAGAATGATAAAAAAAGAAATTACATACACCTCACAACAAAATAGAACCACGTGCTACCAACCTTCGTAAAGTTAAATCTAAATGTTCAATATCAGCAAAGAATAAGGGGAAAGCACGAATGACAATAAATTAGAGCGAAGAGATTGTTTTACATGCAGTCTCTTCGGCTCGAAGAAACTTGACACCCCACCCCTCTCCCCTTGTGGAAATTTCCACAAAAGCAGGTGCCACACCCAGGTGCGTGCCAGACGGAAGAATGCGCTCAGAATAAACAGCGTGTAAATATCCTGGAAATATCGATCGAAGAACCAGCTCATTAGTTGAATTAAAGGAATCATTGCAAAGATATCGTGATTCTATAGCCTTTCTTTTGGCGCATAGTAGGAAACATCAAACAGTCGAATATAATGTACTTGATCGAATATCTTATGTTCCCTGAACAATAAAAAAAAAGATCGATTAATCAGTCAATTAAAAATGCAATCACAGAAATACTTATAAGGTCTCGTATGCCCAGAGAAATTCACTACGAGTAGGTTCAATGAGATGCAGTCATCACATGGTTAGACAACAAAATCATGACAATTAATTTCAGTTCACGCTCATGATAACTGCTTATTACTTATCAAAGTTTTGGCTATCAACATTCGTTCGTAGGTGTTTTTTGTTTGTTTTGTATGTTTTTCCTCCGTGAAAGACGTAATGATTTCTTCGTATCGAACGTAGACTGCATGTTTACCGTTTATCCAAACAGTAGGCGCCTAGGCGTACTTTCTGAATATATTCAGAAATTTCTATCAACATTTTAAATATATTACAAGACTCCCAAATACCAGTTGAAAAAAAATTAAGAAATCGATTTTTTTTAGATATGAACAACAACAACAAAAGTAAAAATGCGTAGGATAGAACCACTTCAACTTCGAATGACTTTGAATTTCTCTAAACCGTTCCCTAGTCCATGGCCATCCCATAGAAACGCGTGTTTTGATATACACGTTGCTATGGCAAACTATCTAGTTTCGCGAAACTACGGCCTGGCCACAGTAATTTTTTCCCTAACCTCCCGCCTCCCCTTCCCCGATTCGAAAACAGCTTGATTGAAGCCCCTGCCTATTTAAACACGAACCTTATTAAACCCAAGTTAGGTACATGGTTTATATGGCTAGTGTTTAAATAGAATTTAAGTTAATATAGGTTTTAATAGACTCTCGGTAATGTTAGTGCCATAATCGTTTGTATGTGTTTTACGGCCTGGCCTCTGCCATGCCTCGCCTTCTGTATACGTATGTACGCGTGTACTGTATACATGTACCACATGGTCGACATCACGCACGTGGTTTTGCTGCAGGTTCCACGGTCGACGGTCGATGCTACACTACAGTGAATGCAATTGAAGGATAGCGAGCTTCGCGATGCCGCGGGCTGTATGTGATGATTTTAATCACAAATCGTGTTTGGTAGTGTGGTTTTGGAGCAAATTTGTGCTCAAACTTTCTGAAAAGACCTTTAGTCTGACATCAGATAGAAAAAGAAGACATCCGAGAACAAAGTGAGTATCAGTATGTTATAATAAAACAATGAAAATTGTGTCATTTTTGCGTTTCCAGGAGCCGGTGAATTCGGCCGACTCGCGATCGCGAGTTTGTTTTATTCTGTTACGGAGGGATACCATGCAAGAAGCCTCGCAAAATTACATGACGGTCCCATTAACGAACCTTTTGACACACTCTGGTTAAATGACCGACTATGACGCACATAATGGGTCAGTATTGTGACGGACATTTTGCTCCCGTGACGGTACCACGCGTCATCAAATTGGTGGTACTTGACGCGACCATGACGCACCTTTCCCGGGGGTCAAGAGGTGCGTCATACAAATGACAGCTGCATAACTGAGTTGAAATATAAGAAATATAACTCTTCACAATCAAAGCCCATCTTATATAAACTGTCGAAGTGCTGAATTTGCTCTAGCAACACTAATGACGACAAAGATGAGTTGCTGTTTTATAACATGTGGATGACAGCAACATCAGAGTTTGCCTACAATGTACATGTTTATGTTCATTTCTGTACAGCTGTTATACTCTGATGTGTGATTGTAAGGGGACGAAGGTGCCAAGTATTAGTCACTATACTGTAGATCCGAACAGCTTTTATTGTACGAATACGTGTGTGTGTATGAGAGGGAGAGCATGCAAACTTTCGGAGAACACCTCTAGCCTGCAGGCACAATTCCTTGAATTAATGTACATGTTGTATGCACTGTGTTCATGGCATGATTGCATGATGTCTGTGCTCATTGATACTTGTTAGGTCATTTCTAGACCTGAAACTCCTTTTTTATCAGCCATTATCCTGCTTGTAGATGTTTGATAGTCTGTTCAGTTAGTCCTGTAATGGTTTGCTCATCACACTACACTCCAGTCAAACCTACTGTACCTGTAAAAAAAAAAAAAAAAAAAAAAAAAAAAAAAAAAAAAAAGAATATCATAAGGTACAAAAGGAAGGGGTGATCTTTGAAGACAGGGTACCCATACACACACACACATGAGGTATACTCTTTTATAGCTGGTTTGAAAGGTGTCAAGTCAGTTGGTTTGTAAGGACAGGTGGTTATTCATCACCCCGCATGTATTTTGTGAACCAGGTATGAATGCGACTTTTGTCTCTAGTTCTTTGGATCATATACATGTACAGAACAATTTATATGTTCAGATAATTGGAATGATACAGAGAGTAACTGTGGCTGCAGTTTGTGATTTAGTCAGGAAGTTTATAAGAACCCTAAACCTTCAAACATGATACAACGCTGTACGTTTTCATGAGTAGTTTACACTAACTGTGTAGTTATGCCATGCAGGCTTGTGTAGAGTAGGTGGGTAAAGATGGTGTTGATGGTGAAAATGAAGCTTTTTTTTCTCTCTCTCTTTTTCACCATGTACATATAAGAGAAATAGATTTTAGTTTGTTGTACTGGAGAGTGTACTAGCAACCTTTTGTCTTTACCCAGCACAGTAGATAACTTTATTCACCATGGCATTGAGGAGTGGAAACATGCCATGGCCTGGTGCAGATGGGTGTGTGATTGTGTGTGTTCACATTATTGCCATGAATACTGAATGGGTTGAATTGCAGGGTGAAACCTGAACAGCTGGCATGTTTATCAAGGGCCCCTGTGCGCCTGACCCGGCAGACCTTGGATTTGTCCAAATGCTCCCCTTGCCTCCCTGGTGTGTCTGCAGGTTGCATAGAAGCAGATGTGTGGAAGTGCACCACAGGCAGAAGAACAACCCATTTCAGGCACAATTGCACCGAGAGATCAATAATGTGTGTACTGTACTTGACGTCAACATGGTATGATGTGACGGATGAATTCTCAATCTATGGTTGAACCTGCTGAATTGCTTATTTGTGTCAACTTGATGAAAGCAAATGTATAGTTTGTATGAATGGTGGGTGTTTCTCATTGAGATCATACAGCCTGAGGCTTTATGAGTCAGACATAAAGTTTATATTGAAGACCATGTTTATTCAAAAATTGACAGACATGTCGAAATTCATTGAAATTTGTTCATTTGGCTAGACTGGTAATAGGGTTGCCAACTACAGTGTACAGTAGTACTGTAGATGTTTATGATATTTAATGTTTTTTCTTAATTAAAAATTATCAAAAATGTTTTCTGATGGCAAAATGTATTACAAATAAGTGTAAATAGTAATTCATTTCAAAGTACCTTGGTGTGAGCATTTTTTTTTTTCAGGTGAAGCAAAAGGTTATTTGTTGCCTTCAAAATATGTATTTTACTATGCATAATTTTTGGTTTTGGTTGCGGTTTTCTTTCTTTGTTTCTTTTTGTTGCTGTTGTTGTTCTAGCAGATGTTGGCAGCCCTGTATCAAGATGAGCATGTGGGGGAAAGTAGACATGATCGTCGCCTTTTTTTTTTTTTTTTTTTTCACAGCAGCATATAGACCTGTATACACGTACATGTCCATTGCTCATTTAAATGTCTCTGCCTCATACTGATGTCATACAGTAGGCATAGAGTGATTTGTATCTAGTCAATGGTTTTTGTTTATTATAGTCATAAAGACTGCAGAATGATCTGAAATACAATGAAAAACAAATTTGACATGCCATTAACTGTCAATTGATTATTGAAAAATTGTATTTACTGCTGCAAATGGTGGTTCTGCTGACTTGTAATGATATGAACTCCCTTCTGTTTATTTTTGTTAAATCATGACATTTGAAATATTTGAGAAAACCTTGTGCATACTAATACTCTCCTCATGTTTGCATCTCATTACTGGTCTCTATGCTTGCTTGATGTGGTAACTGTGAAGTACATGTAGATGAGGCAACCACTTGCAATTTGGCAAACTAGTCAAAATGAAAACTAAATTGGCTGGCTGGCTGGTTACCAAAACAGGGGCACCTCACTGACTATGCTGTATTCCCCCTTGTATCTAAATGGTACACTGTGTCGAAAGAAAAACACTGTGTGAGGAAGTATCAATGACAAGAATTTACAAAGGTAGGCTAAATATAGTCTGTGGATGATACAAATTTGACAGCATAAATCATAACATCACATACATACAGCAACCAATATCAAATAATGAATGCCCACAGGTATTAAGTACAGTTGTATGCATGGGCAAGAAATGCCTATTTTACACATGTTTAAGTTCATGGACTGAATTTATTAAACCGAGGATTTGATTTAAGATATGAGTGTACTAGTAATGCGGGCCATTGATTTTAGGACTACTCCAGAATATTTTATGTACAGAAAATTTCATGTCCAAAATTCAAATGAGCATTATTAAAATAACAAAACCCGAAACTTATGCTACCACTGTATTTATTCTTATCAAAGGCCATGATTATTTCTTCTGGTAGTCATGTTGAAAAAACAACAACAACCAAAAACCTCTCTATAATATAGCTGTACAAACTTGTTGTATTTACAAGAATTCAAACTTTTGTAGTCAGGCAACTCATGCAGGTCAGTTTTACCAATTCAGGGCAAAAAAGGAGAGTCATATAATAGTTGTAACAGAGCTGTTCTGACTAGTTTGTTGAATACTCATTTAGGCAGCTCGTAAAGGTGGGAAGTACAAAATTAGAAGATGTAAGATGTGAAACATGTGCATTGTAACATGTTGTGTAGGAACACAAGTAAAATATGTTGAATATCAGTATGCAGAGAAAAGAAGAGACATTGTAATTCACAAACTGTGCTGAAGATGCATGTACACATACAGTAGATAGGAGGTGACAGGATGTATCGTCGTCTGTGCCTTGTAAGCTGCATGGTCACGTTACAGCACAATTGAAAAACCACACTCCCAGAAGCATGTAATGAAATCTGCCCTATATATGGTTCTGTATGAAGGCTGACCCACCGTGTAAATCCTTCCGACGTGTAATGCCGCTCTCCGACCGCAGAAAAGAGATGAGTCTGGCGTATTATGTGAAGGCAGACTCTAAATATAGACTTGATTTTTGATATGGGAAAAACTTGTGGGGTATGTTAACTGCATGAGCTGCAGCGCTTAAATGGAAACTTTATTGCAATGTAGCCTATACCATATGAATTAAATACTCTGAATGGATATAGTGTAGAATCAAAGAAACAAAACAGTGAAGACATCTTAAAATCAGGTGAACTAATGAGGTAGTTCCGAAATTCTGAAATCTTATTTGTCTTCACAAAGCAATTGTAACAGACAAAAAAAAAATATATGTTTTTGCATATCAGATGACGTCATGATGTTGTTGGCTCACAAGTCCTCCTCTTGTGCACGTACAATGCATCATCACTGGTTGTTTGTCAGACGTTTGTTTTTAAGGAGAGAATGAAAGCAAAGCAAAATTAAGATTGTTTGCATTATATCATTCCAGTTCAAAATGGTAAAGTCATGAGTTTCTTTCTTTCTTTCTTTCTTTTTGGTGATGGTGGGGGGGGGGGGGGGGGGGGCTTGGTAAAGGTGTCTGATCAATCAGGAAAAAAGCACTGATATATGTATTTTTAAAAAATATTAAATCAAAGGCATGAGGTATTGACATATGGGCAATTCCGCAGTTAGGTGGACATGACATGGATAAAAGAAATGTGCCTCTATATCTTACCCTTTAATCTAGGTATCAACTAATGCCATGGATGTTCACCAATCGTTAGGGTCTTTCAAATTCAGTAGATTTTATTTTTCGTATTCATTGATTTTGTGAGATCTAAAACCATCATTTAAAATGTACATGTGGGACTGGGGACGCTGAAATTCACTTAAATGCAAATTACAGTGGGTTCCTTTGAAATTTTTTCCTCAAAGTTTTGCTAAAGGGTAAAAGATGAATACATTTAAATACTCCAGAAGTCATGTGACATTTTGTCAATTACAAAAGGGTGAAATGACCTGCGGAATTACTCCGGACAAATGTAACGTTACTAACCGTAACGTTACTAACCATGCTTTTGGGGGTCTAGCTAAAAAAATATTGGTCAAACTGCTAAAAAAATTTGCAAGAACATTTGTCATGATGCAATAATTGAAATTAATGCAACACTTTGTTTGAAGTAACGTGAATTTTTGCACACTTTTTGTTACAAGACATTGATTTTTTTTGTCATGTCCTTTTTTCGTAACGTTACTAACCAGCCCTTTAAGTTGCTATAGCAATTCTGATATTTCTTGGATTGTGTTCATTCTTTTCTGTATCATAAACCTGGGAAGGATGAACATGTTTTTGACATAATTTTGACTTGAAGTGAATAAATGGTAATTTAGTGGTAAAAACAAATATCTAAATTTGTTCAAATGTAACGTTACTAACCGCGGAATTGCCCATATATAGCTTATTTTCATGCTTATGTTTTGTAAATGTGACCAATTTCATTGAGTGGATGGAGGTAACCCTTTGAATACACAAATAGTGGAAAGCAGTAAGCTCAGTATCAAGAGTAGAATTTCCAGGATTACGTGCAAATTGTGCCAAAAGTTGACTACAAGCTCTAGTCAGCTTTGTCTCCTATGAAGCATGAAATTAATTAGTCTACCAGTTGCTGCCTGACTTTTCTTTAAACTTAAAGAAGCTGCTGTGTACGGGTAATTGGGCTGCAGATGTTTGTGGTGTGACTGTTGTACACACATGTGTGAGCGTGTTGGCATGCTAACACATGTGCATGAATGGGTACACAGAATATTGGCTGTGCATCACAGGGTGTGAAGTCACTCTGTAGCTGCAAGTGTAGTGTACAGTAACTCCAAACAATATTTTCACAGAGCAATTTACAATGGATCTGCCGTCATTTTCTGAACTTAATAAGGGTTTATCAGACCTGTGTAGCAATCACATTTCTTCCAGGGCTCTCAGCTAGTCATGCTCTTATGAAACAAAATTAGGAAGACGCAAGAGCACACAAATAAATCAAAACATGTTGTTGTTCATAGCAAGCAACATTAAATTAAAAAGTGAAGGTTATACCTCTTGGATTCATAGTCTCTCTCCCCCCCCCCCAATACTTATAAAATCACATACTGTAGTTAGGAAGCACTATTCTGAGAATAGAAACTGAAGGTTCAGGCACAATTTGAGGATGTGTGCGCTCATTGTCAATTATTGCATTTGTTTTACAAATGTTTCACAAATAAATCAAAACATGTTGTTGTTCACTGCAAGCAACATTAAATTAAAAAGTGAAGGTTATACCTCTTGGATTTATAGTCCCCCCCCCCCCCCCTAAATACACCTTGTACTTTTAAAATCACATACTGTAGTTAGGAAGCAATATTCTGAGAATAGAAACTGAAGGTTCAGGTACAATTTGAGGCTGCGTATGCTCATTGCCAATTATTGCTTTTGTTTTTAAAAACACGAATATAAAAACTTTTCGTAATGCAGGGCAGCACTCTAACCCCATTTTTGTACCAGTCCAACCTGTCTCTGTGTGACCAGCGTACCCAGTTTTTGCATTTTTTTACTGGTCCATTCCTGAAAAAGTTACTGGTCCGACAGTGATTTTTACTGGCCGAAACCGTCGGAACTGTGCGAGTGTGTAGCGTTGAGTAATGTCAAAATGTCCGTGACACTTTTGGTAGATTGATTCGTCTAGTATGACCCTCTAATCTTAGAAAACTAGAGGAGGGCAAGTGAATATTCCATAAGGTCAATCGTGTAAACAGTATTAGCTAGGCAAGAAATGAAAATGGTTGTGTCTTAAATGTCTGAATGTACATGACACAAGAACATGTAATCAATGTATGTGTGTTACTGTGCTTGGGGGAGGGCATTACATCAAGCATTTTTTTTGATGAACTGTTTTAAGCTACTGAAATCCTTGCATCTGACTGGCTGAGAGCAAATTTTGTCGGAAAGAAATATTTGAAGAAAGGCTTGATGAAATGCCCCCCTCCCCCCCCCCCCCCCCCCATGAT
Source organism: Diadema setosum (assembly GCA_033980235.1). Lineage (NCBI taxonomy): Eukaryota > Metazoa > Echinodermata > Echinoidea > Diadematoida > Diadematidae > Diadema > Diadema setosum. The sequence goes on along the minus strand of CM067066.1, from coordinate 31,293,951 downwards.
GAGCAAATGTAAGATTACTAATGTGTTCATGTTGTTTTGGCTGCATCATGCCTTAGATGTTGCTAATACCAAGTTTGATTTTTCTCATTTCTAACTTGATCTTTCTCCCTACTTTTCTGTCTTTCGTTCCTGCAGTGGTCCAACAATTCCAAGCGTACACAGAGCCAGAGTCCGGCCAGGACCAGGCGGCCACGAGAAGAACGTCCACGGCGGCGCAGAGCACGGCGACAGGGGACGAGGAGACAGTCGTCCTACCGCTGGGCGAAACCACCCTCACGCATAACCTTGGTGTACCTATCGTAGTGGTTGTGACCAAGGTATGTGGCTTTGGAACAACTCTGATGTAATCATTTTTGTTGTAGTATCTCCTAATTGCTGCAAAGTATAATGTGAAACTTATGCGAAACTTGTTGCCATGGAGCCTTTGAAGATGTATCGCAGTTGCCAAGGAGTGTACATGTACAAATAAAATGAAAAAGAGACTTTGATGCATAATTTTTCAACTTCAGCATTTTTTAAAGAACCCTTCTATATGAACTGGTTCGAATCTTGATTTTCATATACCAGTACTTGTGACTACAGTACCGGTCAGCAATTCGTCTGACACGTTTACACGTTTCGTGTCCGCTCACGCGTTTCGCGTGAGCGAATCGTGTAGAAGTGAAATATACACGATTCGCTCGCACAGGCTCGCCCGCAGAGGGAAACGTGTAGCGTTCAGAACGTCACGATTCAGTGCCGATGTCCGAGTGGTTGGGAACGAGGGAAACGTGTTTTTTTCCTGTTACACGTTTCGGGCGCGCTGCATGCGTGTGCACAATGTGCGCGCTGATCGAATCGAATCAACTCAGTTTCCAAAGCAGACGACGTTCGAGCATGGATATCGGATACGTAATGCATGCAAAGACGACCAAAGATCGTATTCGTCGCATAGTGTACAATCTTTGGATAAAACTAAGTCGTATCATACCAACGAGCGTAGCTGCTGCTGCCACCAGCCTGCGGGAAAATTCTGCGTGCGGAATAATCAACACTGGTACAGCATGCACAGCACTAAAATCGTCGACGTGACACCACAGTCGCAATACGTGGCACATCTATACACACAATACATTGTAATTAGTACATCGCAAACGTAATAAAAGTGTACATGTTACATGCATGTATAGAGCTGGTGCATGCTGCCGTACCGGCGTGCGGTACGTAGTAATCGTGTGTCGTAAATTCACACTGACGCGTTTTAATACACGTGTGGACGGTCTACTAGAGTACAATCGTACTTCTTAGAGTGTTTTGTTTATTTTTTACCATGTTTGCAACAATTTGTAGTTTTTGTTCGAGTGTTTGTGAGGTTTGTTTTTATTGATCGATGTAGATTCTACTACATGTCAATGATGTCATGATGTAGAAGTACCAAAACCTAGGTTATCTAAGTCTGCGAGAGGACATCGTACTTCGTAGTACTCGTACTTTGTTTGTATTACACCCACTCGTTTGTTTCCGTGTATTCAAAAAGAATGTTAGTACAGTGTATATATGTATTGTACCGTAACGTGTCTTCAAAAAGAATGTTAGTACAGACACTACAGTGTACATGTATTTATTTTTACCGTAACGTGTCTTCATCGTTCGTCTTCAAGCATCGGATTTTCACCCTCGTTTTCCTCATCGTAGTTTTTCATCTCCTTTTGTCCGATGCAAGATTTTCTGTGTATCTTTTTTTTCTACGGTATACTAAAACGCCATCGTGGATCGTCTTCGTGTGCTCATAACTCTCCCCCCCCCCCACCTCCCTTTCATTTTTTTTTATTTTTTATGAAGGTCAAAATGTCTAGCTAGGTCTGTGATGTCTGAATTGTTTGCTGTTTAAAGTGTTGTGAGAGGGACTATGATGTAATTATGAGGGTTTTGCAGTGAGTGAGATTGGCTGGAATAGTGATGATGATAATTAATGAGTCTGGTGGTGTGGATATACGAACTCTTATGCTGATGCAATGTGTTTCGTGTGATCATGACGCCGACGATGGCCAGTATGACTTTGACGAGAGGGACACTGACACGGGGCTGATGCTCGTCGTGCACGGGAGTGGTCTAGTCGAGACATGGAATTTCTTTTTCCTTTCTTTTTTCTTTTTGATTTATTTTTTCCTTTGGCTTGTTCACTCGGTTTCAATGCTGCCAAAATTCATGTCTCTGAAGAAACTTAACCAAAAGCTAGGCCGAGACAATGTAGTTTGCATCAGGTCCAGTCTGTAATTAGTTTCTATTTTAATAAAAATCGATGAAATCCCATTTTCTTCGCTCGTTTTTCCGCTGAACAATTATCCAGAAGTGTACCCGGTTCTGAATTTCAGATGTGTTGTGTTCACTATTGATTGTGTTATATCGGTTATATATAAGAGCCTGCTGGGCAGGTACATTATGTAGACTATTTCATTTTATCCTTTTAATATCCTTCCTGTTACTTTCTTCTTTGACCCTAGATGGAAAAAAAGAAATCCCATCATGCAATGTAAAGACAGAACGCATACCACCATGAAGTATCGTGACATTAAACTGATTAAAAAAATTGGTAAGCGATGAAAATCCTTGTTTGTAACATCATAAAGCAAAGGTGATATTTTATGAAGCAGTTATTTTTCTTTAAATGTACAACAGCTTCGGTAATGAAGCACGTGAAATCTGAAAACTTGCGTGGCAACAAGTGATATTGATAGGGAACTCTGGCAAGAACTATCACACCATTTCATGTTTGAATTTGTCTTCTTCCTTTTTTCTTAATGGGTGAGATTTTAAAACCATAAACGACACCAATAGAATCACAGTAAGTAATTAGTACCCGTAATCAACTGTTACGGAGTAATTCAGTTGTACTACCCTACAGCTCTGCATTAGATTGCAATTGTATAAGCGATTGTGATTTTATCAGTGGCGTTTATGGTTTCATAATCTCACCCATTAAAAAAAAAAAGACAAATTAAAACCTGAAATGGTGTGACAGTTTTTTTTTTTTTTTTTTTTTTTGTTTGTTTTTTTTTGGGGGGGTCTTTTTTTTGGGGGGGGGGGGCAGAGTTCCCTGTCAGTATCGCTCGTTTATTGCCACATTAGTTTTCAGATTTCTCGTGCTTCATTACCGAAGCTTTTGTGTATTTGAAAGTACTGCTTCATAAGAATAAGATTATTGGATATCACCTTTGATTTATAATGTTACAAAAAAGGATTTTCGTCGCATACCTATTATGGTTTTTTTTTTTACTTTGTATGCATCGTATCCATGTGTAACTTTAAGAAGGCGCGTGGAATTTAGACTTGAGACAAAGACTTTGCATATTATCATTAAATTTTTTATTCAAAACAAGAAGTTTCCTTGGACTGAAAACCCCCAAAAATATTTTTATTACGCTTCCAAAATATATAATATATGAAGTTTTTTTTTTGTTTGCGATTTTATGAATAATTAAAATTATTACACAAATATAAATACTATAGACGGGCTTCAATAAAGGCTAACGTCGCCCCAAGAATCTTGCGTATAAAATACATACACGCCATTAAAACCAAATAACAGCAACAACATGGCAGCCCACCGTAGCCCAGTTGTGATGCTTGCCTATATTAGTGGTGTTATACGCATCCCAAAGTCCATGGATCCTCCCTCGTATACCCCCACAACTCTATAATGTTCATTTTAACCCCCTCGAAGACTCTGTGCAGGGAGGTGGAAGAGAGAACTCTTCCACCTCCCTGCTCTGTGCTTACCTCTCCTGGTTCTAGATCATCTTCCTCTTAGGAAATCACAGCCCTTTCCACATCGGTCCTTCTCTCTGGAACAGTCTTTCCCCTTTTCTCCGTCAGAAGTCTTCTGCCAGTTCCTTTACACAACTTCTCAAATCATTTTTTTTTTTTAATTCTTAATTTTCAGTTACAGGAACATTATAATTTGATGTTTTTTACACAGGGATGCATCGTTAGTATAGGCTATAATGATTGGGGTTTCTTATGTTCTGACATGCATCTGTTCGCTATGCACAAGTAGTACAGTGTATATTGTTTGTTTTTGCATTTCATTTGTTCCAATAAGATATCGAACAATTTTATTTAATAATCGCATGCGGTGGTTGTCTTACGTACTTTTCATGCTGGTTATTTAACAGCGTCACGAGCATCATTTCAGATGGACTTCAGCGCTTTATAAGAAGAAAACATGAACGAGCCAAGCAAGCTTAGTCAAAATTTATCCAATCCCCCCCCCCCCCCCACACACACACACACATATACACAAGACACGTTCACGATGTAATCAGAATTACACATGAAAACACGAAACACAATGTTAACAGCTAGTTTTCATGTGTGCTGCAAAATCACTTTCAGTCCCGCGGGCGGATAAATGATTTTGCAACATACTACATGTATTTTTTTATACTTCACTACAGTTTCAAAGAAGATAAAGAAGAAGGGAGAGAGAACTACACGTAGTACTTTGGTGGACGATAAAGACAAACAAAATGTCTCAATTGTCTGCTAGCTCGTGTTTCGCTTCTCGGCATCAACTATACGAAATCGGCATGAGGAGGGACAAAATCGTCTCATCTTTTTGCAGGCATCAAGGTCGACAATCGGAGTTGGTGATAAAAGACAGCTTTACAATAAAGGTGACCGCGGAAAGACGATCCTTTCAGAGGGACAGCTAATTGAGTGAGCGGCTAGTATCTGTCCCGCACAATAGCATCCAAGCGGAACAGAGTGGACCCTCTTCTGATCTTGGAGATCAGTGCGAACCGAAGGCACTGGGATTAATCAGGGAGGTGAGTCTCACCTCCCTGGATTAATTAAACAAAGCTCACGGAGGGTTGGTACGCTGATGGTTTTCCCGCCGAGAAGAAAATGTGTCTTGCCACAAATTCGCTAATTTTCTCAATTTTCCTTAATCTTTACATGAAATAATTACCTCTACAGGTAAAACAGATGGCTATAGAGTTATCATTTGGCATGCCATTTTCATGACCAAAGACAAAAGACATCGTGGTGTTATAGTATTTGTATTAGCGTGGCTTGTTGCGGTGTTCTAACAGAGTGAAATTTATATATATATATAGGGTATATATATTTGCGCTAAAAAAGATAGTGTACATGATCAACCCACTTACGGAGAAAACAGGCGTGAAGAATATCGCAAACCCAATACAGTGTACGTACCATTGTGTACTGAGCATGTATCATACTAGCTGAATCTAAACATTGATACACACATGATTGTGTGCGTATACACATTACACAAACTGTCTTGCATAATATTCACGCTTTTATGCATACATTCACTAAACATTAAATTTGTTAATTCACAGTCTCGCCTATGGATCTAAAATTGTCTGAGTACTTTCTTCATTTCGTTAACATAAACATGACATCGTATCATTATGATGATTCCAAACTTGACTTCGAACGTCACGATTCTGTATTTCATTCGTTTGCTTTGAAATACATGTACTGTTGTATAACAAGCAATAACATTGTTTAGTCGATTAAAGTTTCTGAGGTCAGGAACTGTAATGGGGCAGGCTTGAAACTCCTTGTGCAATTTCTTGAAATATTATTCATTATTATGCATGTATCTATCTTTGAATGGGCAGTTAATATTAACCATCAAGTACACATTACTCGCGCCTGCATATTCTTTTTTTTTAATATAAAATAGCCTATAATACATCACATACACCTATCTGGATACAAACACGGATAATACCTGCATACAAACATAAATAATGTTTAACGATTATTATCCACGATTCGTCTTTAGATTTTAGCATGAAATAGTTCAAAAATTATCTTGCGTCTAGTCTTTTTTATTTTGGTTTGTGTTTTTTTTTTTTTCTTCTCCAACTAATTGACGCTATTTATCATATAGCGTTGATACATTGGTAAACGAGTATGCATGACTGTATAAAAGTACGTTTGTATGCAGGTATTATCCGCGTTTGTAAGTCAAGTACTCAGCCGATTTCATTGCATAATATTTCAACATCACAGTTTTAAGAAGGGAGTTGTGTGCCTAGACACATACAAACGTATTATAAGGCCTACAAGTGCACAAAGTAACATTGGGTCATGCGACATTGACGTAGGTTTCTTCTCTCTCTCTCTCTCCCTCTTTTTTTCTTTTTTTTTTTTTAAGTTTGGTCATGTTCCGCCTAGATATTGACGATTGGAAACAGCTGATTTTGCGGCTACCCTGTCTTTAATCATGGACCGATGCGTGCTCTGTCCATGATTCGTCGAATCAGGGAGGTGGAACAGTTTTCCACCTCCCTGGTCGAATCCATCCTTTCGTTGAAAGATAATCTGCAAAATCGTCGGCCCTGTTCCGCCTTGACAATGACAATGAAACCATTTAAATTTGTGTTACGTAATGGCGAAACCCGCATCTTTAATCATGGACCGACGCGCGCCCAATCCGTGATTTGTCTTCATTCATGGACGGACCGACGCGCACCTGGTCCATGATTCCTCAAATACATCCCTTTGTTGGAAGATAATGTGCAAAATCATCGGCCCTGTTTCGCCTTGACAATGATGTTTGAAACTCCATACGGCTCAGGTTCAATCAGCGCTCCAGAACTGAGTAAGTTGGGAGCACACAATGTTGCTTTGATGAAGTCTCCTGTCCAACTCACTTTTTATAGCCGGTTTGGCAATCACGTCATTTGGTATGGTCTTAAATGCAAATTCAAATTCTAACATAAATTTAGTCATGTACCAACTTGTAGCAAAATATGCAAATAAGGAAATCATATTCGTAGCATCAATGGATGCTAAAGCTTGGGTGAGTTGAGCTTGTTTCTACATGTAGTACTATCATACAGATCAATCGGTGAGGAGTGAAAAGGCGGGAAATGTTATGTGATGTGTAAAGTGTACACAACGGGATATAAGCAGGGTGCATGGATCACTAAGAAACCATTTGAATTTGTGTTACGTATAATGACGAAAACCTCGTCTCTCGTTTCGATTGGTCGAGTCCATCCTTTCGCTTGAAGACATTCTTCAAAATTGTTGGCCCGTTTTATCCTGAAAATGTCGATTATGTTTCTGAACACAAACATGAAAATATCTGTTCAATTCTTAATTGTGCAGAATGAAGTATGAACATTATATGATGTTGTTTTGTACACATTAATGCATCCTTCGTATATGATTTGTTTTTCTGATATATTCTGCCATTAATTTCCCTATGCACAAGACTAGTAGCACATCGTTTATCTTTGCATTTCATCATTTTGTTCCAATAAGATACCATTATCGTTCCATTTGATTTAATAATCGCATGTGGTGGTTGTAATATTATAGGCCCTTTGTTCATGCCGTTTATGATTGTAATAGCGTAATACATATGTACCTGCATACAAACATGCATGCAAACTGGTACTCATGTTCTTTAACGCTAGATATTATCATCGCTTAGTAATTAGCATAAAATAGTTCAAAGATAATAATGATTCATTTTGCGTCCGGTCATTTTATTTTGGTTTGCTTTTTCTTACAATTATTGTCAAATTTTGAATACCTCCATCGCCGTGCATACTTACGTCGATGCAAACCGGCAAACAGATGCAACAAAAGTAACGACTTCCCGTTCATAAATACCAATTCAGTCCAAGGAATCTTCTTACCATGTATTTTGAATTTAAAAATGTAATGATAATATGCAGAGTTCTTGACTTAAGTCTAAATTTCATGCGCCTTCTTGCAGTTAGTTGGCGTCATATACGTCGGTTTGATTGGTGATGACTTTAATTAATGTTCCAGTGCGATTACTTTTCCAAGGAACGGAAAATTCATATTCCAAAGAAATACGTAATTAGGCAAAATATTTTGAAAATTAATGCGATATTTAATACTAAAAATATGAAGGTGATGTTTAAACTTGCCAAGTTTGTTAAAGTAATATTACTTGCTCATAGTTCTTGTGAAAAGTTTATTGTTAGGTATAGTATCTCATCTCCTGCGTGTTTTCTTTTTCAAAACTGCCATTTTGTGATTCTTTAATGCTGTACAATATTGTAAACATAATGTGAACATTTCTCATACTCCGGAAGGGGTCGAAAGATAAAAGTTCAAAGTTAAAAAGATACGACGCATAAGTAATCAGCTGTTATGGTTCTGTAGTTGTTAGCGACTGTGATTTTATCGGTGGCGTTTGGTTTCATAACATTCTCCATTACATGTAAAAAAAAAAAAAAATACATATTCAGACATTATAAAATGGTCTGACAGTTCTTTTTTTTTTTTTTATGCCTTCGCCACGAAATGGTGCCGGAGTGGAGGCATTATTATTATTTTTTTTTTTTTAGTCAGAACTCGCTACCAATATGACTTGTTGCCACGATGATTTTTCAGATTTCAGTTACTTCATCATTTAAGCTGTGTAGGGCATATATGTTTGAAAGATGTGCTTCATAAGGAATCACTTTTGATTTATGATTTTCCCGCAAACAAGTATTTTCATTGCTCGCCTATTTTTTTTCTTTTTATTAGCTTACAGTCATATTTTTACGATGGTATTTGTTCTGTCTTTACATGGCAAGATTGGATTTTTTTTTTTCATCCAGGGTCAAAGAAGAAAGTGAAAGGAAGAAAATGAAGAAAAAAAAAAAAACCCCGAAACACCTGTTCAGCAGGCTTTTTTATTGATATACAGTAGTACAATTGTGAATGCAATACATCGAAATACCGTAGAGTTATATCAAAATAATTTGATAGTGGAAAAATAAGCAAAGAAAATGGGATTCCATCGAGTTCTGAAATGGAAATTAAGTTAGCATTACAGACTGGATTTGAGCAAACTGATTGTCTACAAATTAATTTGGTTGAATTTCTTCAGAGACATGACTTCAGGGACATAAATTTTGGTAGCACTACATACGAGTGAACAAGCAAAATTAAGAAACAAAAAATAAATGAAAAAAAAATGCTGGTCCCTAGACCACTTCTGTGCACGAGCGAGCGTCAGCCCCCGTGCACTGTCTGTGTCACTCGCGTCATGGGCCTCGATGTCTAGATCTAGGCTAGATCTAATCGTAATCGCCGTCGTCAAGGTCATGGTCACTCGAAAATTGCATCATCAGAGCTCTTACATCAATACCACAAAGATTCAAGACTCATTATCATTGCTATCATGGTACTGTATAGGCCTACAGCCAATCTAATCCACAGCAACTTAATTACAATCACTTCCATCATAGTCACTGTCACCAAACACATCGCATCAGCAAACGATTCAAACATCGCAGACCTAGCTAGATCTATCGTTCGATCTACTTGCACACAAAAATGAAATGGGAGGTGTAAAACTACTACAATGCAATGTACTGTACAGTAAAGTTATGTAGAGTGCATGAATTGAATACTGTACTGCAGTCTGTACAAGAAGACGATCGACGATGGCATTTTACCGCAAAAAAAGAAAGAAAGAAAGAAATATATGCACACAGAACATCTTGTGCCAGAAAAAAAAAAATGGCAGTGGTAAACCACGATGAGGAAACCCAGGGTGAAAACATGAAGCTTGAAGACGAAGGACGAAGACACTTAACGATAAAAATACCAGAAGTGTACTAACAGAACACGGAAACAAACGAGTGGGTGCAATTATTCAAACTTTGTCCTCTCGCACGACGTGACATGCCATGTCCGATCGTTCAATCAGAATAGAAAGAAAAAAAAACAACACTCGAACAAAAACTCACCTCGATTGTTGCGAACGAGATAATCACTTAACAAAAAAGAAATGAACAAAACACTTTCAGAAGTACGATTGCACTCTGAAAATAAAGGGATATAATGCTACGAATGAAGAGAGAAAAGTGAGAGAAAGTGGACGGAAAACCTAATAAATTTACGCCACACTAGCCTACTACACCATGGACCTACAACATGCGACATGTATGGTAGCCCTACTGCTGCTATCGACCACCGTCTTTTAAAGGGACTGTACAGTAGTGGTTGAGGTGGGGATTCATGTTTTGAACATTCCTAAGTGAGATAATGAGAAACCTCTTATGAAATATGAAAGAGCATGTGATTTTAAGAAGGATTCAACGTTTATTTGATGAAAATTGGTTTTCATATGGCAGAGATATCCCCAAAAGTGATAATAATAAAAGGCGACATGCCCCACCTTTATTAGGATCTCTTTGTTTCACCTTGTTTTTGGATATCTCAGCCACTTCAAAACCGATTTTCATCAAATAAACTTTTGATACCCCTTGGAATTGCATGCTCATTGACATCTCATAGAGTGGTTTCTGAATATCTTGCAAAATGTTAAAAGCTAAATCCTCACCTCGACCAGAACTGTACACACCCTTTAAACCGATCGTGTATAATTGGCGCACTGAACGAGATTTACCGCGGGGAGCTGAAACGAGGCGACGCAAGTTCGCCGGCGATATTTTTGCACTGAAACTTCGAATCGAAAAGGGAACAACGGCATTTGATAGAGCTGGATTTTCTCAATCACGTAGGTCAAGTTTTTCACGTGAATTTCAGTGTTAAATATTCTTAATCATCAAGCAAATAAACATTAGGCGGTCGATGAGTAGTAGGTCCAACCTCACACACAGTCTTGTGTACGGTACTGTACAGCTGTATACCCAGGCCGGCCGGCCGGCCGTACGTACATTGGTATACACGTTACACATGTACGTACATGTGTGTATAAAACCACCCAAACAGCGGGTCGGAGCGGCGAGCGATGTCACTGCACACACACTGTGTGTACTGTATAAGGCAATGCTCTCCGAGTCGGAGAGCGCGCGCGGACGAATCGTGTAAATACTTCACGTTTCGACGATTACACGGTTCGGGTCAGCGGAGGTCGGCTTCCGATATAACGTGTAATTCGCGCGACTACGCGTTTCCCCGCGAGCGCACTGACTCGGAACACCTTTTGAAACGTGTAGTCGTGCCAAATACACGATACTGGCGTCTGTGTGGGCACTCGTCCGAATCGTGTAAACGTGTCAGACTTTTTGGTGAGCGGCACTGTAGCTGTGTGTGATTTTGAGGTTGTTTCTACCATGCACAGAAAGATGAGAAATCTTACTACATGTATGCATACCTGCAATATATGTCCATAATTCTGGAAAATTTGGTTCCAATGCTTATAACAAAGATTATGTGATATATTCTCCCTTTTAACTTGTTTGTTACTTTCATTCATTCATTCATTCATTCTTTCATTTCCATGTCGATGCATAATAAAAGCATGATGTACATAATTCAAAATACATTTATCATACTGTGCCTTAAATTTGTGGGATCATAAAAAGCACACGAGAGGCTTGTTGAGAACGATCCCTTGTAATACAATGATTTTACAGTGATTTTCTGAAAGACCTGATGATAATGATGAACCTTCGTAATTTAGTGGGGTTGTGTTTTGTTTGTTTCGTCCCGAGATTCAGCCGACCAAATATCAATCAAACCCATGTGTCTACATATGAACCTCATGATTTTAAAAAGAGAGAAACAAAAAGTGATCAGTGTATTGAAGCAGTGAAACATGCATGCTGTCAAATACAGACTGTGACTCATTTTGAAGAGAAAATTAATTGCATGTGTAGTCATATGTTATTGATTTTATTCTTGCACTGTGCTGCGACCATTACATTTGATTGATATGTCAATGAATTTAATTTTGTGTGAATGTCATTACTTATGGGAGAGCTAATATTTCATCTGGACAGATCTGCTTCACACATGCATGCACACACACTCACACACATGTAGTATGTTGATAAATGCTGCCTTTCAGTATGCAGAGTTAATAGTGCATTTCGTCACATTGTGTAAGGTACCTATGCAATTCCCATTTGCCTTTTTTGCTATTATGAAGTTACCAAAGCTCATTTCCAAGGCTGAAGCACTTCATGAAGAGAAGGGTTATCTTGCCTTAAAGCAGAGAGGGTGGTTGGAAGATACCTGAAAGTTTTAGCCATCATGCACTTTCTTTTGAAATATCATTGCCAGATTTAGTCACAATATGATGAAGATAATAATATGATGATAAGGATGATGATGACATCTAATGAAAATGATTGTTAAAAGATTAACTATCCATGTCCTATTTACCAAGGATCTCATCTTATGTGCTAATGATTGTGTTAATGCTGTTCTCCCAGAGAGTATCCTCTCAGATTTGGCAGATCAAGGAGTTGTTGCAAAGTTCTGTGTAAGTTCTATAATTTCATTGAAAGATGCATTGTTTTGAATGACACACACAAAAAAGATATGTGGTTGTATGATGAAATAAATGGTTTTGCAATAGAACAAACCTGCATATTTAGTGTTTGCCAGTCACTAAGAAAAGTGCACATAGCTTACGATGGTAAAAACTATGACGGTAGAGTGTGGCTACACTTTGTGAGACCTGTCGTCTTCTGTGTGCCATACAAATGTACATCATTGTCTCTTCTACCTTTGCCTTGTTTTTACAGAGTGACGCTGTGAGCAGTCTGGAGAAGGAACAGGACTATAGGGATGAGCATTTAGACTTCCTGCAGCAACACATTCGCAAATTTTGTCTCAATTGTATCCTTTCTTTGTCTGGTCCCACTCTGTGTAACGCGGTGCCTCCGAGAAATGAAAACTTCTCGTAAAGTTTGATATGCAGTCTTGCACATCCATTTGCCATAATTTTATAATGATGGTAATGATGATAGGGTCTTATTTATCCAGGGTAGTCTCTTCAGTGTTTCCACTGCTCTATCAGAGAGTCCTGCCATTATCATTACCCTTGCATTGCCATGTACCCATTTATACACCTGGGTCGAGAGGGACATGGTGGGTAAAAAGATCTTGTCTAAGGATGTAGGCACTTGAAGGGATTCAAACTTGGGACATCCTATCGATTGTCAAGAGTCTTATCCACTATGCTACAATTCCCCTCTTAGCAATGAGTTTACTGGATAGTGTTACAATTGTTAGGTGGAGGGGATTTGCTGAGAATTGTCAATTTGATACTTCTGGTTGTAAAACTGTATCAAACCCTCTGGTCAGTATTGGGTAGTAGACAGATCTTGGACAGGTGAGTGTCTATCATTTCATCAGGAAGACAAAGATTTGCTGTTATTGAGAAACAACACACTAGTTTGTTTCTTTGTTTTTTGTTGAAGTTACAAATTTAATTATACCCCAACTCAGTAGAAAGCAATATGTACATGTATAATTGTTTCACACATGGCAATTCTGAGGTGGAATTTTTTTAGCTTCTGTTAAAGTAGTCACCCTCGTTTTTGCATGATCAGTTTTTCATGCTCTTACATGTAGGATGATTTTTTGTAAGTTGTTCATGTCACTGACTGTTGACATGTTATGCAAGTTGATTTACATTTTTATGGGCAAAATACAGCAAAAAGTTGTATTTACCCAATTTTAGATTCATGCTGGTACTCTAGAGCCCAAGATAACAAAAATGGCCTCACTGTAATACATTCCATGTTTATGGTCTTGTAATTTCATCTGCGTGTTTGCACCTTATGTGCCTAATCAAATTTAACTACTTACAAGGTGTTTACACAGTAGTCTGAAATTTCACTTTTTTTTCCCCTTAACATTAATTGTATCTCCAGATGGTGCAGCTTTATTTTATGTTTCAGTAAAGGAGAACAAGAACTGTGATCTCTTGAACAAGTATCTACTGCATAGGTTATATGACTTCCCCTTCAGCACGTCGGCATTAGTTGTAGAAAAGGATGCCCTGTTTGTGTAAGTATGCCGAGAGTTGGAAGGGTTTCCTCCAAATTTTCTTTTTCCATGGAGATGACCTAATCTTCCTTTATGAGAGCCAGAAATATAATTGAAGACCTTAAAGGTAGGGGATACCTTTTACAGACCTCCCAAAATGCAGCAAAACATTAAGTATGAACCTCAGGGGACTTGTTTAGGCCACTGCTGAGAAATTTGGAAGTCAACAGTTATCTACAATTTGAATGATGCACAAAACTCAACTACTCAGTAGTTCTGTGTGTCAGCCACACTTAAGCCTTTTTGTTGCAGTCTTCTGTATCTTTTATCTATAAACACAAATCTAAAAGTATAAGAGCTGATGTAATAACATATAGAGTGTGTGGCAAGAATGTATATAAAAATGTTTGTAAGTTTTGATGAACTTTCTTCACAAAATATACATGATGGACACACATGCAGTGAATGGGTCTGCAAAGGTAGCCTAGTAATGTACTTGAATTTACGGTGAGCCCCCAAAAAAATTCAATTCAAAATCTAACGGTCAATAAAAATGTACTAAATGTTACCTTCCACTTTCAATACTTCATGGGAGTTTCTAAAATGATACTCTCTTCAACATACCACTGTATTTATACAGCTCTTCATTTAAGGCATGCAAATGGGATTCCCTACCTTTAATCCCTCACGCTCTGTATCACCTCAAGTTTTTTGCTCATTTCAGCAATACTTGGTGTTAATTAAACAAAGCTTATTGAGCGAAAGTTATCATTTCATTTTTCACCATCAGCCGAGTCAAATTGAGGGGTGTTGCAGTATGTGATTTTATTGTGCATGTTCATACAATTAATGCAGACGAGCGCAGCTGAAAGGATTCATATCCAAAACACTGAAGTGAAGGGTGTTCATTGAAGGCTGTTGCTGAACATTGCTGCATTCTGTTCACCATCAGTATTCCTGATGGCTGCTTCCTTCACCAGTATACAAGAACATCTTGAATCTGACTGTCACTTTAAAGAGGAATTGCCTAATCCAATTAATCCACATCACATCACAGTCATTTCTATATTGATATGTTCACTTTGTTACACCTCAGTGGGTTTGTTGAAGGCCAAGTTTATATTAGGGAAACTGACTACAAAGTGTACCTTTAATTCCAGTGAAATAGTCCAGCAATATACAAGAAGGTGCATGTGCACAAGCAAGGATTAAAGAACATAGACCGGAATTGATTTGGAAGGGACTGTACAGTAATGGTTAAGGTGGGGATTCATGTTATGAACATTCCTAAGTGAGATAATGAGAAACCACTTGTGAAATATGAAAGAGCATGTAATATTAAGAAGGATTCAACATTTATTTGATAAAAATTGGTTTTCAAATGGCCGAGATATCAAAAAAAGTGATGATAATAAAAGACTACAGGCCACGTCTTTTGTTAGGATCTCTTTGTTTCACCTTGTTTTGGAATATCTCGGCCATTTCAAAACCGATTTTCGTGAAATAAACTTTTGATACCCCTCTGAATTGCATGCTCTTTGACATTTCATAGAGTGGTTTCTGAATTTCTCGCAAAACGTTAAAGGCGAAATTCTCACCTCGAAATATTGGCTTGTGCCTGTTTTATGGTACATCTGCTCAAAAAAGAGAGCCTATTTGGGGAATGGTGTTAATATTCATTTAACAACTTAACCCATGCCCCTTGCATTTCCTTCCATGAGGTAAAAACTTGGTACTATTTTTTTAGTGTTTGATTGTCTGTTTGTTTGTGTGCTTTTCAAGGAGAAATATGTCTGCAATGTTGTTACTACTAATAGGTTTGTTTTAATTTGTCTTTACAGGCCTTCAGGGTGGGACAACCTACAGAAGATCAGTATATTGTATGAAAATATGTCCAACATAGACCCAGAAAAGCCCTTCGATGAAGTCATCGTCAAACCGGTAGTCAGGCGGGTGAGTAGCCAAAACCTTCTCATTTTTTTTTTCCTACCCCACCCGTTTACTCACTTCACTTTTTCTTATTTGTGGCTTTCCACCTTGTTAACCGGGAGCTGTAAAGTGTGCCAATTTCCTGTTATTTGGCCAAATGCCCACTTATTAAGTGCCTCCTGATTTGTGCTGGTTACTTGAGAGTGTCGCAGAGACACATACTGTGTTTGTCATTTAACAGGTTGGGGCTGGCCATTACCAGTAGTTGGACAGTAATGGAGACATTTAGGAGAGATAAGGCATTTGCTTCTGAAGCCTTTAGACTGTAAATAATCACAAAATACCAAATGAACGCTAATGTCATCTGAGTGGATTTCTGCTCATCTTCATATTTCATCTACAGTATTTATTTATTCATTCATATACATCTGTGTTTGCATTTGCTTGCTTTGTAGTTGCTCTTGTGTATCTGTTTAATTTTATAGTTTGATATACTGTATAATTACATGATTTTTACAAGCCATCCTTACATTTTAGGTAGTCAGAGGTTAAAAAGAAAGTTAAAAAGCAGTTTCCACCAGGAGGGCATTACAAATTACTTATGATCATTAAGTGGCATGATAGCAGTTCAACCGATAGAAACAAGTTGAAAAGGATGTCATTTCTTAAAATATTTGTAAGTGTCATGCTCCCTGTAAATTAATCTTTCTAAGCATTCCGTGTTGATGTTTTCATTGCTTTTGTTTTTAGTTGCTTCAAGACAACAAAGAAGTGGTGGCGGAGGATGAGCAAGTCTTCTTGATGAAACAGCAGGCAGCACTCAGAAACGTTGCTCAGGGGAAAGCTGGGGTAAGTAGTTGTGGTACCACCGATGTCACTTCCCCAGTCACATTCCAGCTTTGCATTACAACACTTTATGCCAAATATATGAGTCTTATTTTTTTTTTTCTGTATAGATAAGTTTCTTGTTGTTTTGGATTGTTTGTTATAGAAAACTGGCTTTTACTGTTGTCTTATTATGTTTTGTATTATATTTTAAGCTTAAAATTAATGCAAGAAAATGTGGAATTAGTAGTGGTAGTGGTAGTGGTGGTAGTAGTTTTCAGTGTCACAGACAACCTTTTGTTGTTTGTGAAGACCTGGGCCCATTTCATAAAAAGTTGCTATTATAGCAACTCTTGCTGGAATGGTAGTTGTCATGGTAACGACAAGAATCCAGCTTCCTGATTGGCTGTGTCTACGGAAAGGTGCTATTCCAGCAAGAGTTGCCATCCTAATGTCTTCTATGAAACAGGGTCCTGGAGGACACCATGATTTGGCAGTGGAGAGATATTAGTGTGGTAATAAAGATTTTCTTTGTACTGCTTGTCTGATTTTGCTCAAATATCCATTAGTATTTATCTCATTTGTCTGATCAGAATGGGAGGGGTTATGGATCCACAGACGAGCTCTTCTGTGCTGTACTACTAGTATTAGAAAGGCAGACTAACCATATTATGCAAGAGCACACACAATGGGCTCTGAGGTATGTAATAAGCTGCCACAACTCTTTGTTACATTCACAGGAAGCTGGACAGAGACCAGCAGACAGGGGCATGAGGACTCCAGAGAAGAGAAACGTCCAAAATGTAGCCAACGTGTCGCCGATCACCCCACAGGGAAAGACGAAAGTGAGTTCTTCATTGCACTGCATTAACATTCCATGTCTTGAACATCAACAAACAAGTTTCTGTTGTGCAATTGCTTGAAAAATCTACCTGATGTTTTTTTTTTTTTTTTTTTTGTGACAGGCAAGAAATGGGTTGGTTTAATTGCCCTATCAAATTTAGGAGTAACATACATCGTATACCATATGTTTAGCTAATTCTCGTGGCCTCCTTGGAGCAGAGGTTGTACGGTATTTGTTTCAGTGAGGAATGCAATTGATTTGGTTCAGTTATAACACCTACCATGTGCAATGTGGCTCTGTACACTCATGAAGACCTGGGCCCTGTTTTATGAAGAGTTAGAATTGATTATAAAGTTGATTTCAACTGTAAGTGTATGGCAGACTGTGTGGAAAGAAAATTTAAAATCGATTTTATCTTTTGATAAAACGGGATCCTGGTCTATAGTGTGGGAATAACACAGAGTGGGAAGGCGGTCAGGTTCAGTTATATGTGAGAATTCCCGAAATGAAATGTGTACAGCTTTGTCACTGATATCTCTGTAAGTACGCACACACAGAGCAGAAGAATTTTGACTGGAGTTGGATGTTACTACTTAGCATACGCTTTGATGCACATAATTGCAGATGGGCTCTATTCATGGTTTTCAAATAAACCTTGGTGGACCACTAATAAAGATTGATTCATTCAGACCTCCCATGAATCCCCATGTTAATGGGTCTTTAAACCATTAAGATGCTTTCACTCCTGCCATTATGAGCAGATATGATACAAGTAGTTATTCATTTTCCATTGATGTTTCAAGAACCCTCAGATTTGCTCTGCTGTGAGTTAAATGCCCTGACATTTGGCAGGAATGATGTAAACCTGTCAAATTCCTTTGCACTCATGTTCATGTCATTCATCTTGTGATTTTTTTCCGGAATGTGGCAGATCGATCCAGGAAAGCCAGGCTCCGCCAATGAAGGTGTGCTAGCAAACTTCTTCAACAGTCTACTCAGCAAGAAGAGCGTTGGCTCGCCCTCGCCTGGTGGCCCAAAGACAGGTAAGTGTTCATCTTTCTATATTAAGTGTTGTATCAGACAGCCTTGGGTAGCTGAAGATTATTGGAAGTTGCTTTCCAGTGTTTGGACCTAGCAAAAAGTTCACTGTGCCATTGTGGGCAGGGAAT
Source organism: Diadema setosum (assembly GCA_033980235.1). Classification (NCBI taxonomy): domain Eukaryota; kingdom Metazoa; phylum Echinodermata; class Echinoidea; order Diadematoida; family Diadematidae; genus Diadema; species Diadema setosum. Next base: position 31,275,438 of record CM067066.1, on the reverse strand, counting down.
CAGGAGGGACTCTCATTTTAGTGCATTAGTGATTAATATTATGTGAATACAAGTACTACTAATAAGCCAGTTCGGGGTTCCAGTTTGAGCATGAGCAGGAAAAGGTCAATTGTACCGAGAGACAGGTTGGTTTTTAATTTCACTGAGATAAGCATCTGTAATGTTATGATTATTCATGTAATCCATATAAATGGTGCCTGCCAGTACATCCACCTGACAGCAAGCCTGGTATTTGGCAATGTTAACAGAAAAAGTTTGTTAATATATTCAAAACAGCACAATGAAATGGATGCTTCCCAAAGTGTTGATTGACAAACCATTCTGGTCACTTCATCTACACAGGTTCATTCTTTGTTTGAAAATTGCAATGTTGGACAAGCTGCTGCATTATGTCGCTTTGAATTGAGTGAAGTGCCTAACCAACTGAGAAAAATGAAAGGTCATTTGTACCCAATTGCACATTAGCTATCTCTGAACTGGCTTATTGACAGCAAGGTGTGTGTGAAATAGCTGAGGTGAGAATGGAAGCGGAACCCAGATATGCCAACTCTCCCTTTTTGGCAGTATTTTATTCATTTTCTTTGCCAAAATACTGCAGGTTTCAATGAAAACACTGGTTTTCCCAAATTGTATTACTACGGTTCTATTGCAGGAAAGGTTAAAATCACTGTTTTTCCATCAGAAATACCCCTTTTCACTACTCCGAATACTGCAGTGCTGTTTACAAGATTGCCATTCCTGCAAACTTGCTTTCCCTTTCCTAAAAAGAGCTCTCTTTGAACTTATTTTCTCACACTAGTGGAGCCCTCCTGGTGGAGCTGTCACTTGATGAATCTAACAATTTGAGTTTATAAAACTCATTCTTACACTTGTAACGAGGAGAGAGAGAGAGAGACAATCTCAGAAATTCTCATGCAGATGACGAAGATCACTTCAATATCAGAGCTCTTCCACTGAAGATGCAAGATTGACTTGTTATTCTAAACATCAGTTCAGGATGGCTTGAAATCCATTAGTTACTTTACTTGTAAAATTGCTGAAGACAATCATGCAAACTATAGGGGAAATATCAATGTTCTAGTCTTTCCTGGACTTTACTGCTGTGCTTATTGCCACCTCAGTGCAATGGGATGTTGAGTTTTTGTTTTGTTTTGTGGGGTTTTTTTTGGGGGGGGGGGTGGGGGAGGGGGAGAAGGAGTGTTAAGGAATATGATAGACAATTTCCCCCTCCTCAGGTAAAAGGAAGGAAAATATACATAAGTGAAAGAGACCCAGAGATAGTCCTCTCAAGCCCAATATAAACCAGTGCAGTAAGAATTGTGAGCAGGGAAGCACAACGGTCACTGTCAGAAGTGTTTTGATTTTTTTACATCTTCCTACTGTCGCACCCGCAGGAGGGGACAAGGCGGTGAGAAACGACGCCGCAGCAGAACTGGACAGGATGACCCGAGTCAAGAAAGGTGTGGCAGGCACTGCCCCCAGTCCAGATGTCTCGTAAAAGAACACCTCACCACCACCACCACCATCCCTGTCACCGCCAACTCCCGAGAATATTAGCCTCTGTGACCGTTACTGTAAGCTCTCCTGGCCAAACTTTGAAATGTGCTGGTTCTCCGTGTATAGGAATGGAATATTGAAAGAGAAACCACTTTGTTCGCTCGTCAGTAAAGCATCGTCGTCAGCGTTTGTACATCGTCACACTTGTTGCCACCCTCGGGAGAGGCCATCTCGGATACTCATGTGACTGGAAAGAAAAAAAAAAAGATGAAGTGTTAAAAGAGTGTTTGTATCTGTGATCTCATGAGATGAATTTGCAGGTGATATTCAATCATGCTTGTAAAGTGCATAATAAGGTCTTGGATCAACTTGTCGAGTTTTGTAATTTAAGGCCATGGCCGTGCCGTGTTAGCTGTATACTGTAACCGTAACAATCAAGAGTTAAGGCTGTAAGAGCAAGTATTACGTGCAGCATGGAATGTTGCCTTGGTGTTCAAAGGTTAACATTCATCATGCATTTTTCTTATGCAAGCCTCTTAAAAAAGCACCTACCATTGCGAGTTGGGAACAGGTTATACATGTTGATTATATTACAGGGAACCCAGCATAATGTTCCTCAATTAATGGTACCCGTAAGCAGTATGTACAATGTTACTCCAACAAGCGTAAGTTATAATGGTTTGATAAATACAAAGAAGGGGGCTAATATTTGTATTGCACTCGCTGTACTCACAGCTTACTCACCCAAACCCAAACGATGTCAAGAATAGATGCTCCCAGGGATGATATACAATTACGTGGTCTGCTAACGAGCATACCACAACTTCATTTGGAACTGTGCAATATCGTGCTGTAAACAAGAAGCCATTTTGTGTAACCAGTCAAGACACGGAATGACACTTGAATGGGAAAGATGAAAATTGTTGGTACACGAATATGCTATGTATTTCATTGTAAGGCATCAATACTCTCATACAGAGATGATTTCTCTTGGGCTCGGTTTGCCATTCGTAATTGCTCAGTGAATGGCATGATGTTCTCGCATATGCACATACAAGATAAGACAAAGTTTGGGGGATTATCTTTTTTCCCTCCAGATATCTCTAATGATCAATAATATCATGCAAACAACTGGCAGTCCCCCGATACTTAATTCCAAATGGTCCCTTCGAAGATCTTCTTGATGACGAACTTGATCGCTTGCAAAGTGTGGTAGAAGATGGTGCAGATCTTGAGAAGGACCAAGCATGACCCACATAGATTAAATTTCCAGATATCAATACCCATAGATAAACTTCTCAGCACAAAAGACAAATGTCTCTTCCAGTACAGCAGAGATGTTTCGCAACTTGCCTGCAAGAGTTACTTGTCTTTGCCTAAATTTTTGCATCCCATGGTTACAATGGAACCAAAAGACTACTTACACAGAGCTGCCAAATCTCCCTGATTCTGCAGGAGTCTCCCTGAAAATGTCAAACTTTGCTCATGTCTGAATAAGAGAATATAAAAATCTCCCTGATATGGGAATTATTTTTGCACATTGAAATGCATGTAACACACAGATATCTCCCTGATTTGGATGTGGAAATGTTGGCAGACCTGCTTACAGCAAAAGTTTTTTTAAGTGTTTCTGACACGGCAAAGTTGGAGGAAATTGTTGCAGCATTCTCTGAAAAATATCGGAGCACAACAAGCAGATGTGTCCAAGAGAAGTGGAAAGCTACACAAACAAAGGGATAGTCATGGAATGCATTCCATATTGTGCCAGGATTAGGTTCACTTGAAGTAAAAGAGGAGAAAAACTTAGGAAATTCTTTCTTTGAGGCCCTTCTTATGTGAGAAAAGAGGAGAAGATAATTATATTCCGCATACTATGATGTGAAAAATGTACTTAATGTATTACAGGCCGTAGGGTTCATGATATTTCGTATTCCATTGGAGATACATGTAGATTGGATATGTCATGGAAACTAGAAACTACAAGGATTGGCACTTTTTACTTGGCAAGCTGTATTTCCCAGCCAGAAATTTATTTCTCTGGGTGATGCCACAGTGATTTCTTTTTGTGCACAGAATTCTGGTGTAGCCATCTAAAAGAAATTCTCGTAGACATGTTTGGATTTTTTTTTTTTTTCATAAATTTGACAGCAGGTTGTCTTTCAGGAAGATAGTAGGAGAGCGCTTTGTAAAGCATTCACGTTTTGGGGATTATATATTTTTCTTTCTGCACATCTGTGTTTAAGACTGTCATTCTTGCCATTTTGAGAAATTTGATTAGACCAAATGTTTTGATACAGGTATGCTCCTTCAATGATTCTGAATCCAGTTACACCAAAATATACCAAGATAGAGGACAGTATGACATAAAATTTTATTATGTTTTGAAATTGATGCCCTGCTGGTGTGTGTCCAGTTCTCCATGAATAAAGTTGACCCACGTCTGGCATACTTTCGCAAGACCAATTTTGACTTTGCTGCTTACACACTAAAACTGATAGAAATGCAGATTGTCAATTGTGAAATGCATTGGGGAAAGTTATAAGAATGCACAGACGAAAATGCAAGCTGGATGGATACTATTTGGCAAGCATTGCATGCAACAGTACAATTTTATGGCTATTGACATTTTAAATCACTTTCAAAATCAAACCATGCATGTTGTGAGTAGGGCCAGTCTACAGACTCTCCATAGAGATATGATTTACTTACATTTTAGTTTTTGTTTCTGTTTGTTTCTTGTTTGTTTACTTGATTATGTGGAGGCTTCAGACATGATTTGATATAAAATTATGAATTCTTCTGTGTTTGAGACATGATATTCCTGAAATATTGTCTCGCTTCTTTCTTTGTAGATAATAAGAGAAAAGTATGAATTCAAATTTTCTATATTAGATATTTTGCATTAATTTTACCTATCTGTATTTATATCGAGCTAGGCATGTTTGAAGAGAATTTATGCTTGCATGAATGCATTTATGATCATTCATAATAACCTCCCCCCCCCCCCCCCCCGTCTTTTCTTCGAGTTATATGATGACATGGTTTCATCTTGATTTCGTTCCTCCTCTGATGATTTCCACAGATGCACGCACTTGGTAAATAATCGCATTAGTCTCAAATAATTGTTTTCTTTAAAGAAAATGTAGCGTGAGCTTGTGGATTGGTCTAAGCAGAAGACATCAGTGTTTCTGTAATGACACTACTGTCATTCACTGAATCGGCAAAACTGATGGGAAGAAAAAGAAGATAAGAATTCAATTTTCAATTGTCATTTTCATTTAGATTGACACGTAGATGTAGATATGAATCTAAATTATAAAAGAGCACATTTCAACAGGAAATCTTTCCAATGTAGACCTGCCATGCAGTGATGTTTTCCTTGATTTTGACATCACTATTCCCGGCCTGAGTAATGCTGGAGCAATGCTGGGAAGAGGTACTTCACAAGTGAACACCCGCCAGCTAGGAATCTCTTTTTCTCTTTGTGTAGTGACACAATTCTGAGTCAAAATGACACGTTCTTTTTGTCAGCAAGTGGTCTGTGTACACGCATACCCTTCCAGATACACACAAACTCACGTGCTACACCTTGTTTGCACATCACTTCCAGTCGGTCTTATTGGTGTACTTCATGTATGGGGGAGGGGGTGGGGGAAGAAAGTGGGAATGCTAGAGTTCTCTTAATCACAGGATGACTTCATTCACTCATCTCTTTTTCTTAAAACTTTATGAATTATCCCTGGCATGGCATGTTTTGTATGCGTGACTAGCAATCCTATGAGATGGAAGAGGAGAGCTCTTACAAGACACTTACCATCTTATCGTATCAAACTGTATGTTTACAAATAGAATGAGATTTATACTTGGATGATTTTAATTTACCAGTATGATGCTCTTGAAAATGATTCCTTTTGATTTGGATTTTTTTTTCTCCTGTTTATATCATCCTTTTTTCCACCCAATTACTCCTTGTTGTTTTCGTGTGATGGGGCATGTCTAGCACCGGCAAATATTTGTTACTTGTAAGATACTTATTTATTTTGTACATGATGTAGAATCATATGATGAAGATAAGAATATATTTGTGTAAGGTATAGCTTTTGTAGTCTTTAGTTTTAAAAGAGCCAGTGATGTCATATGTGGACTCTGTCTAACAAGGGGCTGCAGTTGGAATGCCAAGGTTGTGTTCATAATGTGTATAGCCAGTGAGCATGATGACTACTTGTCGATCTTAAACAATCCAGGATGCGAGAAACTCACTTGCCTGCTTGCCACAGACAGCCAAATCTCATTGCAGGGCAAGTGAAATGAATGGGCACTTTGATTTTCAAACTGTGCGGCCTTTGACCCGCGCGGCCCTCACCCTGGCAAGAAGGAAAAAATCTTGTGTAGTGTCCTGTAATCCATTGTTCCTTGTGCTGAGGATAGCTACTAGAGTTTGTCTGGTAGCTATCCTCCAGTGACTCAAGGGGAAAAAACAGAATGAAAAGAAAGACTGAAAAGATAGTGAGGTATTGTATGTAGTGCTTCACTGAAACATGGATCAGGTGGTTAATCATGTGACACCTAGCAAAAAAAAAAAAAAGAAGAAAAAAAGCAAACAATCTGTAACAGTCATGTTAATGTTTACCCTGCCCCTATCAAAGCTCTTTTTCAAAACATTTCAGCCACTACTTTTCAGAGTACGGTATATTTTTTCTTTTCATCTAAAATTGAAGAACATCAAGTCATTGAACTGAAACCTAATAGTCCGATGCATGTTGTTGTTGTTGTTGTTGTTGGGTTGTTGTTTTTTTTTGTATATTTCTCTCCTTTCTTTTTCCCCTAATGGAATGGAATTATTTCTTGCATTGGCCACTCATGAGTAATCCTAGCTGGAATAGTAGTCCTATTCAATGTCCACAAGATTTTAGTGAAACAAGAATGCAGTGACTTGATTTAAAGAAAGCAAGTAATTCATGTTTCTTCTCTGTTACTAAGAAACAGTAGCAATGCAGATGTATGTTAAAAATGCCAGATGCGTAAAAGTCACTCTTTCTTTTCTGGTCGCATTTATTTCCATGCAACAGGACAGTCTCACTTTCCATCTCTGCCGTGATGTCGCCTTCACTTTGCGAAACCAATTTTAACCTTCCATTCTTTCTGTGGAACCTTGTGACACCCCATAGGCATGGTATAACCTATTTGCAGAGATAACCTGTGGTATGCGGGTAGGAAAATGCAGAGCGTTGCCATAGTACAGAGTCAGTACTTGACATATCGAAATATATTTATATACTGTATGCTTGTTTTATGTAGTCCTATCACATTTTTTTTTTCAGAGATAGTATGAAGCTACTCCTACTCCCTATGCTTGTGCTTATCATGTCAAGGAGTGTATTACATTACAACTAAATTGTAGAAGACCATTCCTGTATATGACTGTGACCCATGTTTGCACTCACAAGTCGGTGCATGTCTCACTCTTGAACAACACAAGTGCTTTTGAGGTATGAATGCCGGAATGCGCCGCTGAAGACAGGTGATGTATGAATCGCATCCCACCTCTTCTTCCATGCATGCCAAACAGTAGAATACTGAGTGATGTATGAATTGTGATGTCATGAGACAAATGACGTCTATTGACATTTTACGACATACTTTTTTGTGGTGGATATTTTGTTAGGTGTCAAACTTGTTGCTGCAGTCCATACCAGCACCTTCCTAGCAAGCAGCAGTGCCTGCCATACTTTGTTGCTATCACCAGCGCACATTACATGACTGTATTCGTGCACCAACATCATTGCACATGAAACAAAATAGGCTTGCAGGAATAGACTGAAATCACTCTTACTTTTTCTCTTTTTTATCCCCCAGGCAACCACAAGGGGTTAATTGTGAAGGTCTCACTCTTTGATGTCAGCAACATGATATTAGCACTGCTGCGTAGCTGGCACAGAACATTGGATATCAGCGCCGTAGTTCCCCTTTGTTCATGCTTAGACTTGCGTAGAAATCCTCATTCTGTTCTAACCTGCTCTAAGCTTCGCTTCTTTCTGTACTCCTTCTCATCAGTTTTATTACAATCCAGCCTCACTTGAGCCAGGTCGAAATGCATAATTGCATTTTGTTTTGGTTTTTGCCTTTGGGAGCTGTTCTTCTGGATGTAGATGTTTTACACATAACAAACCAAATGAGTCAGAAAATTAAAGGCATAATAATCTTTCATTATGCCATCAATTTTTTAATCATTGTTATCTTCTGTGCATTGATTGATACTTGGGTTATATTCTAATTGCATTGAGGGTTTGATTGAAGACGTGGGGGGGGGGGGGATAGGGTTGAATGACATTCAAACTGATCTCCTGGTAAGTCATTTCTTAGAAATACCACGCATGCTTTGAGATGGTTTACCTCACCTTCAGCATGCACAGGAGTGTCCAACTTCTCTGTGCCCTGGCACAGCCCTTGTGTATCCAGAGAGGTGTTACCTCCCTGGTCACACTAAGTATGGCAGGAGCTGACAGCATCAACATGTGTCTATTGTCTGTCTCCTCCAGATGTTTCAAACTGTTTGTTTGTTTGTTTGTAAGATGCTGTTCTCTTTGGATGCTCTCTCCAAGAGGGGATTTTTGCTTTCCAATCATATCTGTAAGATGTGAGGGTTTATGTGAGTGTTCGTAGTTTTTCGCACAGTTGCATTTCTCTAGTTTACACACCAGTGCTAGGCAGCCATGCAATGTGTTGAAACAGTCTAGACAAACCACTGTGGATGCATGGACC